>JAMAFX010000172.1:0-53341 GCA_023625875.1 Trichocomaceae sp. PYS4502 | reverse complement strand
GGTGTTGAGAAATAAGGCCTCAAAGTGCGCATGTTAGTAGTAAAAAAAATTGGCCGTTGAGCTGTCGGGGTCGCGTTTATTAACGCGACCCCGTATGACTAAGGAGGGGTCGGTTAACTAGTAGGGCGCTTTAGTTACTATTTATGAATATGTAGCCCTGCAAATTAAGTCCTTAATCTCTTTATTTCTAAGGCATCAATAATTTCATACTAGTAGTATACAGTATATTAAATAGTGATGAATACGTATAGGCACGGCAGTGCATACCTAACACGTGATTGCGTTGTGTTGTCATCACAGTGACAGTTACACATCGTACCGATCAAAATTTCGAATAGCGACATCCAAATTTCTTCTATCGTTTCTGTCATTCAACATACGTGACCAAATATCCGGTACAATGCAAGCCCTTAGGAAGAAATTCTCCCGTGCGATACATGTACTGTCTTGCATTCCGCGACCTACAACTCCGCCAGCTGAACAAGAACTGATAGACAAAATCAGTGACGAATTTTCGTGCTATCTCTTTGACCTTTGGAATATCCTTTTGAAATACAAGTCCCACAAAGTCGACTTATGGATCCTTACAGACTTCGGGATCAAATGTAAGACGAATTCTATCGCGGATGCCTTCTTTTTACCGATGGAGAAGGAGAAAATCCAAACTTTTAAACCGGATATGGGTGGAAATATGATAAAAGAACTGCTGGAAAGCCTCTTTGGTGACTGGCATGAACCAATGAAGTCTCGATTTGACCGCGAAGTCGACCAGGACAACGCTAGAGAGCTGTGCAGCATGCTCTCGGTCGCCATCGGCAGTCTGGTATGGAAGGACGCCAAAGGCAAGCAGTTGGTATCTCTTAGCGAGGTAACAAGTTGGAAAAAGGTTGATTTTTCCGAGGCATTCGAATACAGTAAATGGAGTAGGTACGGCGTACTTTTGCCATGATTCACCGGAGTCGGAACCTCAAAATATCTGGGTCGCGAAAGACAAGCCGCATATCATGGTTACTATAGCTCATGATCACGCACACGACGATAATTGTCTTTTCCTCGGCGAGATTCAGATCATCATCGCTCTCATGATTGTCCGGCTCATCAACAACTCCTTTCCGGATCGCAATGTCGTTCCTGTAATGGTATTTTCGTTCACAGGGGATAAACGTGGCAGGATCTTGTGAGCTCATATGGACCCAAGTGGCCTTCTTATAGAAAAGAGCGATTTCTATGACTTCAGCACCAGAAAGGATGCCCATCTAGAGCTCTTCCTGCGGTACATGCTATGTGATCTACAAGGCCCGACAAGACTTAAAGTCTCCCCATATATCGATTCGACAATCAAGTCGAATATTGCTCAGTAGGCCGCCCTTGACATACTTAGGTAGTTGATCTTCTGAAATCCGCTTTCCCGAAAACCTCCACTGGCGAACAAATACCACCTAGGTAGAGATTGTGTGTTGCCTCCAATATTTTGCCTACGTTGACTGTACGCAAGTAGCCGGCGTGGTTACTGGCAGTCTGAAAGACCTGTGTGGCATATCCTATCGCATGGTCAAATCTGGATGTTTGCAAAACAGCAGTATCGTTTCTTTATGGTGGCCGGTTTACTATTCAACACGGGCGAACCCCCACAAATGCCACGCTGGAACGATGCGAATCTCAAGAGACTCCATGCTGCCACTATCAGCTGGACTTCCGACAGAGTTACCTCCTATCATCTATAAGAACACTGCTTTACGAGTTGGCGGTAAAACCTGTGCCCAACGCGCAGACCCACTGTTCGAAAAAGAAGGCTTCTACGCCTTCAGCAACCAGTGGGTACCATGAGGTGTTTTCGCAGTTCCAGGGTAACTTTGAAATGTGGTAGAATTAGGAGACTGCTAAAGACCTCTTCTTGAAAATGTGCGCAGTTGTCCAGGTAAGGAAAGAGAATAGTACCTAGTTTAAAGAGCACAGTGATGCAATAACAGCAGATAAGAAGACCCCTGATGGAGCCTTTAGAGGTATATTTATGTGGTTATTTATAAGTGCCAGAACAGGCATAGATATTACCTAGAGGGCTGGAGAGGGTGCGAAAGATAGGTAGAATAATATAATATAATTTCCGCAAACAACTTCTCCAGGACTAGAATTAGGTATGCCTGGTGCCCAATTCTTCAACGTCGGTTTTACGAAGAAGACATGAGAACTATTTATATATTTTCATACAAGCACTGTCAAGAGATGATAGATGAAGATGTAGATTCTTTGATTAGTAGGTGCTCAATGGGGTTAAATTTATCAACGCGCAATACATAGGCGCAGATTCGTCAATTAGTATACACTCAACGGAGTCAATTTGGAGGTACTCACGTAGGCACGTAGGCACATAGGCGTAGATTCCTTGTTTAATTCGACTTGAACGATGACTGGGACATCTTGGTTGTTTCCCTTTTCATCCCCTCTGGGAACATGCAGCCCCAGGTCGATAATCGAGTGAACTCTTGCGTGAAGTATAGGTGGCTTGGAGCTCGAGTAACGCCACACACTTTTGTATGGGCGCTCTGTAAGAAGACTTCTTCTAGTCCGCCCCGTTAAGGGATGTGTAGGATTCCTCGGTGCAATTCGTCGACTGGAACTTGAAGACACAATGATGTGGGACTGACCGTGTTCGAAAGTTATTTCTTCTTCCAAGGGTCGATTCGATTTCGTCCCCAATCTCAAGTTCTTGAACAAGGTCGTCGACTTCGAAGCCCCCAAGATGGCGGTTTTGAAGTTCGGTAATAGCAGGGTCATCTTCGGAATCATGTACCAGGGAGCTTTGTCCTTGAGTGCTCTCAGCGGAAATATTTTGCTCTATTGAAAGGCCTTCTCCGTACTCAGTCCCAGTCATATCGTCTGCATCATCGTGTATGGAAACCATGCTTTGCTGAGTCTCTCTGAGCACTTGTTTATTGTCAGACAAGCGCCAATAAAGTTCTTTAATGTCCCGAATTTGTTGCTCGGTGGCATGTGCTCTTGAGAGACGTGCACGGCTCTTTCGTGGTACCAATAAGCCAACGAAGGCAGTGCCTTTTACTCTGAATTCTGAGGGAGGTCCAGGCGAAAATCGAGCCACTTATGAGGCATGTGTGGGTTAGAGTGACCCCTTTTGACGCGAGTTCTTCAAGATGCTTTGGTTCTGTAAATCCCCTTCGGGCCAGCCATGTTCGAATGGATATATGGAGGGCATTGACTGTCATTACATCCCTTCCCTCGAGTGCAGCTACGCGAAGAAGTATAAGTCGGTTTTTTCACTGTAGGATGGTGGTACTGAACCTATCACCAAAGAAAGTATTAGTATGGTTCGGAATTGACAGCATGAGAATGTAATCTTTAATTTTAGTCAAACCTTTGTGACCGTGGCTACTGGGGATACGTCTATACTTTTACATCTGATAGACGAAGATGAGCATTTCTAATATATCGAATGACTGGGCGAATAGAAGCTAACTGTAGATAATCGGCGTACTAGATACAGAAATAGTTCAAGAAGAATTAGGACACTATTCTACATAGAATATGAAAACTTGTAATTTCAGCACAGTTTTATGAAGAGCTCGACTTAGCTTCGCCACGAGGGCTACTAGACTCCGGCACCACGATGAGGTGCGAGCTCATTGCTGGAGACCTGGTGGGCATCCAGGTACCGCATATTTCAGCGGATTTTCTGCAAAACTCTTGACGCATCTTTCAGCGTAGTCAGGTCATCTCCGCATATTTCAACGTATTTTCTGCAAACCTCTTGACGCATCTTTCAGCGTAGTCAGGTCATCCTCCGCATATTTCAGCGGGTTTTCATCTTCCGCCGCCCCAATTCATCCACAAGAATCACACTACACTCGAAAGCATAGGCGAGGGCCACTGAAGGCCAGAAAAGGAAATCATCCATCCGCCTATTTCGTCGGACAGGCATCACACAATACTCGAAAGCATAGGCGGGGCGGGGGTTTCGGTGTCTATCTAGCCCAGACGTTCGGAATCTGCATGGTGCTGCTGCTGCTGCACTCCGTTCTCTTCAGGGACATCTCGCTGCACGTTCTGCAGCTGATTCTCTTCCGAAGGCGCCACTTCCTCTTGACGAGACTGTTCGGCCTGCTGGGTGGCACGGCGAGGACGGCGATGACGACGACGATGAGGACGAATTCCTCCACGACCGGTGTTCGCCTCAGACTGCTGCCGCTGCTCCAGTTGTCGAGTCTACACCAAGAATGTCAGTACGACAAATATCTATCAAGCCAAAGGGGCGTGGTTGGAATTGTACAAATGATCAACAAGCGCACTAAAAGCCACTGCCCATGGACAGTCCTTCTTGACATGCCCCGGCTTTCGACACAGATAACAAGTCTTCGCGGTCTGAACTAATTAGCACTGTACTTTGTATAAAATTGTTGGAGAAGGATCGTGAATCATACCTTTTGGACTTTCGGTAGGCGTGTTTGAGGGGGCTTGCGGCCATCCCTTTTATCGCCCTTACGGCCACCACCAGCGCCAGTAGCAGCTGGGACTTGAGTACCACCATGGACACCTGCATGCATGTCAGCCATGTCAAATGGGGATTGGAAACTTCTCTGTCAGTTATGGTGTTGTCGAGATGGTGAAACGAGGAGACGATGATAGCGAAGAGAGTTGAGACGAGCAGACGAGGAAAAGAAGAGAGGATGAAGAAGAGGATGAGGATGAGAGGAAGAAGGAAGAAGGAAGAAGGAAGAGATGAGAAGAAGCAGGAAGAGATGAGGGGAAGGGGAAAGAAAGGGAAGGAAGGCGCGTCGGTTCCCAATTCGGAAAGAGCCAGACCAGCCTCCCAAATTTGGCAGGTCATCTAACCTGGCGACAGGATGGATGCCTCAGGAAGCCTCCTGTCTTGGATGTGTATCTTAGCGTAGAGGCACATTGTATATTGGAGGGCACCACCTGCGTTCTTCTCGCACCTGCATGTATCTGAGGATGTCTTCCGTGGTGCCCACCAATCGTACACCTGTCGTACTTGAAGCTACGATTGCATAAGTAATAAGTTCACATGAGAAACACAAGCCCAGATGTGATGGAGCAGATTTCCAGACGCCAGAAGCACGTCCATTTGCAGTCGTTAACCAAGCTCCTGAGTCCTCGGGAGGGCGTAGGTGCTCCTTTTCGCTTGTTGTAGCGTTATCACTAGTTCTTAATAAAAAAGAAACAGTACCTAGGCAGTGTGAGCGATAGTAGAGCACTTCAGATTACAACGTCTTAAACAAAAACTAAGCTACCCTACGCGGTCCACAGGTAGAGCAACGGCTGAGCGAAGCTGGCAAAGACAAAGCGCAATCCAAGGCGTCATAAATATGATTAGATGATTTGCAGAGCGACATCACGGCAATCATGCTGAGGCAATGCAGGGCATGTAATGTAGAACGATGCTAGGCAATGGAATGCAGCAAACCGAAACCGTAAAGCAAAGCCTGACCAGAGCCAACTGATCGATCGAAAGTACGAAGCAAAGAAACACAAACAAGCATTGGGCACTATTGAGCATCAGACTCCGAGAGACACGAAGATTAAACGCAGGAACAATCCCAGAGCCATCCACGCTGGTCAAACAAATCCGAACCAGGGTATAAGGATCGACGTGGATGATACTATGTAGTACTTGATAGATATCTGCCTCAGGCCAAAAACTTATCGATAAGCCGGCGTTGTCTCCGTTAGCGCCTGAGAAACCAGGCTCCACGGGTTTTCCCGGCAAACCATGAACCAAGCTAAATAACATAGGTTAGATTAAAAGAATTCTAAATCATTCATGCCGCGCAGAAGATAGATGTCTGCCATTGCCATTGCCACTGCTATTGCTGCAGATGGACTGTATTTACTATTTGCAGCTGTCTGGCTCTATAGATTGAGAGGTACGTAGTACGTAGTTAGCTCCAGCTAAGCTGGAATCTTAGCTAAGCTCAGCTGGGCCGGCGCGCGCTCTCATTGGCCCGGCAGCTCCGTTCATGCCTGAAACAGCAGGTAACATTCCCCTCCTTCGCCCCCCCGGACCTTCTGCTTTCTGCTTCTTCTTCCTCTTCTTCCTCTTCTCTGTCTTTGTTCGCCTTCCGGTTTTATACACACGATCTCTCCACCGCATATACTATATACATATATCTACATATACATATATTCACGCGAATATATATGTGAATATATATATACGTCCTCCGTATCATGTCTCTGGCTGACCGGCTGACTGGGATTGGCTCTTTTTCTCGCTCAAGCTTCACACATGCAGACCATGCCCCCGCGCACCTCCTTGACGAGCTCCTTCTCCGTGTCGGATGCCAACAATGAGGTTGTGTGCCCGCTGACGAACAATGATGGATCCAATTGTCGCAAGCGATGCTTGGGGGTGAGCTTCCTTTGTCGATTCTCCCTGCCTCTTCTTATCTCCCGAGTCATACATAGTATTTGCCATCAACCATCTGCCTCTCGAGAAAATTGCTCTGGATGTTCTTTCTTTGACGTCGCAATGTAATCAATAACGAGATATTAACGCTCCATGCTGCTTACCAGGAAAAACGATACCGGTCCATGCAGGAGCACATCCGCAGGGCTCATCCGAGCCACTACATACCGAAGCTCCCCGCAACCGAGGAGAGCTTCCTGCTGATGGTCAATACCCCGCTGGACCAGCGCGCCCATCTCGCATCGCTGCCCACCCCGTCGCCCGCCAAGAAGCACGGTATGTTCCCCTGTCACGTCTCTTACTATTTATATTATTCAAATTTGTATATGTACTTATTTATTCTAACTAATGGGCAGATGCAAGCCCTCCCGCCACCCCGCGCACCATCGACGATGCCCACCCAGCCGCTGCCACTGCCGCCGTCGCTTTAGCTCAATTGCATCACCACCGACTGGCCTCGGATTGGGACGACATGGTGAGTTATTCTTGATCACAAATAGCCATCATAGAAGAGCTCGCTGATAAACCGCCACAACAGGACACACACTCGGACAACGAAATCGGACATCGCATGCGCTCATCCATTGAATTGCCCCCGCTCAGAGACCACTTCAAGCAGGAGCCTCTTCCGTCATTCCAATCTCCGCGGCCCCGCGAACTGCTGCCGTCCATACTAAATCATTCTCCACCGGGCCGTTCGTCTACGTTGCCGCCATTACAGCGCGGAAGTAATAGTAATAACAATAACAAGATCCAGCGGCCGCGTAAATCGTCCATTACGCAGAATGCGCGGAAGCCCAAGCACGAGCGCACCCGCTCCAAGGAGTTTGCACGACGGCCTAGTCTCGGCGACCGAAAAGCACTGTCCGCTGAGCCCCAGACGGCTGCGTGGGTGCAAGGAAAGCGATGGGAAGACTTAATTGAAGCTGCCACGTCTGCGACTGAAGTCGACGAAGATCGGGACACGACTCCGGTAAGTTTTCTTTCTTTGTTCTGTGCCGTATGAAGCTAAGATTTCGATCGAAGGTGCCGCATTCGCCATCGGTTTCAACACTGCTCAACAGTACGGCGTCGATTTCGTCGGCAGCAAAAAATCGCAATTCATTGCCCCCGTCATTACAATCGTCTAGTCTTGCGCCGCTTCGTCGCTCATTTCATGGTTCATCCTATACAGGGTCCCCGCTGCAGAAAACGCTCACGCCGCCGCCATTAGATGCACATCGCATGCGAGATAGCGATTTAGAGCCTTTCCCCTCAATTGAACCGTCTATAGACTCGGCCTCGACAGTTTCGGGCAAGAACTTTCACATGTCAGCAAGCGGGCTGCCTTCTTCAGTCAACTCGGATTCGAGTCCTCTGAACCACCTGCACAATCACGTGCGGCCGCAGCATCGATTTTCGAACCCGACGCCCTCGACATTCCGGCACCGCGATATTCAAATATATTGCGCGAATTGTAGCCGCGCCTGGCCACTGCAGGAATGCTATGCCTGCACTGAATGCATCTGCGGGGTGTGCCGGGAGTGCGTGGGCATGTTCATTAGCAGTCCGCCCATGTCGTTTTCGCAGCCGATGAGCAGTCCTAACAAGGCGCCGACGAGCTATCCCGCGCCACGTGGATGTCCCCGCTGTCGCACCGTAGGGGGGAAGTGGAAAGCCTTCCAACTTGACTTTCGATGATAATCCCAAAATATTTTCATGACAACGACAATAACGAATGACACGACGAGTTATGAAGACAGGCCATTCTCGACTGGGAACCGGGATTTAATCTACGATCTCGCTCGTCCACTGGCTGGCTAGGTAAGTATGATCGACAGACGGACTGCTAATTTCATGTTCATACATATCCACATTCACAATCACGCATTACACAACTGGAAAAGCTGGTCTTTTGCATGCTGTTTTCTTTTTTATGATGGCACTGGGCTGGGTGTATTGGTAAGGTGTGGTTTTTTGTTTTCTATCTCTTGTTTTTCTGGTCTTTTGGCCTTTTGGTCTTTTTGTAAGGGATATAGTACATATGGATGAATCAATTATATTTGTTTTGAAGAATCATTCTGATATCTAGTCTTGGAGATAGGCTGATATATGTTATGCATCGCACTATTCAGCTTAGGATGATGTATCCACGTGATTAGGGCATAAATCTACTATCTAGGAAGTTATCCAGCATCTCCGTAGATGTCATCCTTTCAATACCACCAGTTAATGTCCGGCCATTTTGGCCTCGCTTCTGTCCAATCGGACCTGGTGATCATAGTGACGTACCGTAACCCTATAACCTAACCCTAGATGTATCTACGCAAGTATCTAGGTAGGGTGTATGACTATTACCATAGTCAATAGATTGAGTGAGCTGAGTGTGGCTATTATGTACAGGTATATTCAAACACAGAGCACGCTATATCTCCAAAAGAGAAGAAAGGAAAGAGCATAACACATAGGTATATGGAATGAAGGTCTATCAAAACGAATAATATGCTAGTTAATGCAAGAAGAGAGAAGAAAACCTCCGTTAAATAGTACATGCTTCCTTTTTTTTGATGCCCAAGGAAAGATATCCTGGTTCATGGTTTATCCCCCTCTGATAATCGTCGATGATTCACGCCCTCTGCCATCTTCTTCCCTAGTTCATAGCTCGATATCATAATCGCGCATGCTGGAGCGACTTTTAGACACCGTGCGGCCCAGCCTTTGAATAGGCCCGGTATGCCTTCGTGTCGGAATATGTGCAGTAAGAAGCGGGGCATGGGTAGTTGTTCTGGATGTAGAGTTGTTGTTTTCGCTGCTGTAGCAGCAGAAGAGGAAATGTCTTCGCAGCTATGGCGGAATACCTGCTGCCGGGTCTTGCCCACGTCGAACGGCGTGGTAATCAAAGCTGCCACGGCGCCGGAGACGGACCCGGCGATGAAACTATCCATCAACGTGATGGCTGAGCTTTGATGAGCGCGCAAATCGTGGAGGTGTTTTATATGTCGCGAATCGGTGGCCGGCTCGTGCTTGCTTGTGCTGCTGGTATTCGCTTCACGGATATTTGTGAGCACATCGCGCACCGCCTCGTAACCCCACCAATATAGGCCCGAGAAGGGCACGTCGCGCCACATGGTCAGTCCCAAACCGCGCCATAGAGAGCCATACCCTTGCACGCGAGTCATCTGGTGCAGACCCTCGAGCGTAGCGCGGAAATGACCAGTGCCAGTTCCCGGGGTCGCCTGCAGCCGTGTCCGGAACATCTCGACGGGACTGATCACAGACGCGGCAGCAATGCGAGCAACACTCCCAGCCACCAACGGCACAAGACCCTCTGCAACATACCGCGGAATCGGACTGCGAGGGTCAACACGCATCCACTCGTATCCCGCTAGATAAATCACATTGGCCGGAATGGCCATGACGAGGGTTGGCACTAGCCCGCGCCAAAGGGTCAGTATCCCCTCATTTCGCGCAATTTTGCGTATCCCGTCCAGCGTCGAGTTGAATTTGCGTTGCTGCGTGTCTTCAATGGCGCAGTCGATTGTGCGGCTCACGGGGCCGTGGTCGACGAGGCACATTTCCGGGTTGTTGCCGATCCAGAAGACTTCTCGGCAGCATGCTGTTACGCCCAGATCTGCGGGGATTTGTTTGAATGCATTGGTTGTGTGTGCGGTGAATCCGGAGGCGTTATTTGTAGTAGCGGTGGTAGTATACATAGGTGTTGATTGCGACTGCAGCCGTATTCGTACGACATCTAAGGGTGTAGCTATTCAAACCACGTTCATATTAGCAACCTCACTGGCCAGAAGTATTGAGGAGAAAAAAAAACCCCTACCTAGAAGAGAGGTTAGAATGCTGCCCGCAGTCGCAGAGAGCATCCTTTGCCCGACAGAGATCTGTGCTTCGGCATTCCCATTTTCGTCCTGCGTGGCAGCCAACGGACTGCCAGTCGAGTTCACAGCTTTCATCGCCGGTCTCTCATGGTCGTGCCAGTCTTGATCCTCTATTAGACCGGTATATACACTTTCCTTTGCGAGTGGCGAATGCTTGCCCGACGGCATTTGCCCGCTGGGCAGATTGTATGAACCGAACGCACGACCAGTCGTAATGGCCTATGACGAAATCGGAATATGCCGGTTATCTTTTCGATAAGGATAAGCTTGGTGCGTTACGATGTGGGCGAGATGACATAGAGGGAGGAAGCGATGACTCGAATAACTTTCAACTGCAAAGTATTTAGGTACTTTCGTTGGTATGAAAGTTATATAAACCCCGGTTCTGATTGAGTTTAGCGTCGGCGATAGTCGGCCAATCAGTGTGTCGCCTGTGGAGCGGATTTAAGATCTGGCTAATCTCCGGTTATTCGTCCTCAACATTGAACAATCGCAACTCGACCTCGTTAAATATCGACTCGGACGAGTATAATACTACATACGTACTGTCTTGAGCCGTCATTAGAATGGCTCTACTGACCCTCGCCGTGTCAGCATACTGAGAGGTTACATCTCTCCTAGAATAGCTAATGGAGTGTGAGCAGTGACTCATCATCGAACAACCAATCCACTTTACCTCGAATTGTGGCGATTCTACTCTGGAGTATTTCCTCAAATCCCAAATCTAAAGAACGATGGAAGAGAATCCAGAACTCAACGCCTTTAGGCGTCAGTGGCGCGAAGAGGTGTCTTGCCGGAACAAGACAGCTTCGTCTACTGCTTCAGGCCCCGCATCTTCAAGATCTGTCTCGCTTACAGAATACCTTCCGCCCACCAGACACCAGCTCGCTGATCGGAAGGAGGACGATATCGACGAAGACTTGGGTCCAGGCTACGGAGAATTCGTAAACAAAACCGAGCAGTTGACTCTCAAAGCAGCAGCCGATGAGGACGGTTTCCAGCGACTGCCGCAGAAGGAGCCGAGGTCGGCGTTGGAGCATTTTGAAAAGGCAGTCGAAAGAGAAGCAGAGGGCAATCTGGGTGATAGTTTGGCTCACTATCGTAGGGCATACAGGGTAAGCATTTCTCCTCCTCCGACCGCTGATCATAATTTCGATACTAATCCACGTGTATAGTTGGACGCGGCTATTGATAAAACATACCGCAATAAGCACTTTGCACATAAACCAGTACAACCTCCAGGACCAGTTACGAAGCCGTCTGAGATCATACAGGATAGAAAGGAGGAGGCGGCCGAATCGCTACCGACCCCCGAGCTAATATCGTCCTTTGCAAATCAGCCAATCCCGCCCGCTGAACCTCTCATCGAGGGTGATATCCCTCCACCATGCCCCATTTCGCACATTCCAAATGATGTTTTAATTGAAATCTTAAGGACTATCGCTTTGACAGACCCGGCATCTCTCTGTCGTATGGCTCTCGTTTGCAAGCGTTTTGCTTATCACTTTGCCCATGAGCAGCATATCTGGAAGAGGCTCTGCCAGGGATACGAGTTTGGATTCCCAGCTATGCATTATTCGTTTAACTGCGACTTACTCGGCAATCCCTATCACTCGCTTGAAGTGCAGCGGCGCTATACGCCATTTCCACCGGGACCGGGAGCAGCTGTCTCGCTACCCGAAAACTATTCCAGCTGGAGTCAGGTATTCCAGTCATTTCCTCGGATTAGATTTACTGGTGTTTATATTAGCACGGTCAATTATACGCGACCTGGAGGGGCTTCATCGTATGCAAACGCCACGTGGAATGATCCTATCCATATCGTCACCTATTTTCGATACCTACGCTTCTACCCAGACGGGTCCGTTATTTCTCTTCTTTCTACCACTGAGCCTGTGGACGTCGTCCCTCACATCAGCAAGGAAAACGTAGCCGCTGCGCGGGCAAGCAAGGGTCACAAGAAGAAGCCGGATATAGCAGCGTTACTTGAAGCCAATGCTCCAGTGCCACCCATCGCAATGCAAGCCCTGAAATCTGCCTTGTGGGGTCGGTGGCACCTCACACGACCTGACGCTGAGGAAGAGGGTGATGATCCAGAAGTAATACCTGGACTAAACTCACCCCGATCTGCTAAGCCGAAGCCGAGGGATAAAGATCACAAAACCCCGGAATCCGATCCGCGGGACCTTGTGATTGAGACGGAAGGCCCCTATCCTCAATACACATATGTTCTTCATCTGGGACTGCGATCCTCGAATCCGGCACGTGCCGTGGGCTCTACAAAGGCGCCTCCCAATCTCTCGAAGAATACGAAGCTTGTCTGGAGAGGGTTTTGGAGCTATAACAAACTTACCGATGACTGGGGTGAGTTCCAGTTGCGAAATGACCGTTCATTTGCGTTTAGGCGTGTGCGGGGTTGGGGGATGTAGCATTCGATATCTATTCGTACATACTATTCGATACATAGAACTGGGAATATAGAATATGATACCTATTCTAGATACATAGACACATAGACACATAGAATATCCAGTTATGGCCGATGGCTTATCGATAAGCTTAATCAGCACAAAACGGTAGCCAGTCCAAAAACAGACTAGCGCGTCGAAAAATGTTGTTCTCACGAGTCACGGCCGCATAGAAGCTTCAACAATTCACCTTTACGCCCAGAAAGGTGCTATGGATTACTACGAACGATTACGGCTCGCCAGAGGGAGGAGATTACGGCTCACTCTTATTATACTTCTACTCATTCGTCAGGAGCAAGAGGAAGAGGAACGAGAACGGTACCAGCGCCGCTTGAGACTGCGACAGCGCATGCAAGAGAGACATAAAAGAAGATTGCCTTCAAGTTCGTCTGATTGATCGTGAAAATTTATCGTCTAGCAATTGTTTTCCGGACGGAAGCAGGGCAAGATGCCGGAGAGAGTACTCACGAGATTCGACGACTCGGACGACGAGAAGAAGACGACGACGATAACGACGCAAAGTCTTCCCCAAAATAATAATAAACAGCAGTATTTAAAAGTTGAGAAGAAGTATGTTGAGACGAGCTCCAGCAATAAGAAGCGCAAGAGGGATGATAATCGCCATGATGCGACGACGGCAACAACAGACGCGTCGATACATAAAAACCAAGGGAACCGCAATTCCCGTCCGCTCAACCACAAGAACCAGCACCAGAACCGAGAAAATGTATCGACATCTCATCAGCCATTGAAAGAAAAAGCCAGGATTCTTCTCGAATCCCGGAAAAATCTACCTATATTCCCGAATGCAGACGAGATCCGCCAACGCTTGAAAGATCATAATGTGATGCTACTTATTGGTGAAACTGGAAGTGGAAAGAGTACCCAGGTACCGCAATTCCTAATAGATGAAGAATGGTGTCAAGCACGAAAAGCAAAGGTTTCTCTTACCCAGAGTGACGGTGTCACAAAGAAGAAGAAGAGTATAGTAGTTGGCGGGTGTGTCGCCATTACGCAGCCGCGACGGGTTGCGGCTATTTCACTAGCGAGACGCGTTGCTGAAGAGATGGGTACTCCGCTTGGGAAATCCTCGCCTGCAAGTAAAGTGGGCTACTCGGTGCGGTTTGATACGTCGGTGTCTCCGTCTACGCGAATCAAGTTTCTAACGGATGGAATGCTGCTTCAGGAGATGCTCCATGATCCGTGGTTGACGAAGTATAGTGCTGTGGTTGTTGACGAGGTTCACGAAAGAGGCGTTAATGTTGATTTGGTTCTTGGTTTCTTGAGGAATATTCTTTCAAGTAATGGGGAAGGTCGTGGCGGGTTGCCACTGAAAGTCATCGTTATGAGTGCTACGGCAGATATGGAAAGTTTACAAGATTTCTTTGGCCATGAAGGAAATCCAGATCAAGCAGCAACGACTACAACGGATGGAAAATCGGATAATCCTAATAGTAATACTACAGTCTCAACTTGTCATATTAAAGGTCGCCAATTCCCTGTTCAAACCATATATTCACCAGCACCTGTTCACGATTTTGTGGATGCTGCTCTCGAAACTATTTTCAACATTCATATCAAAGAACCTATGCCGGGCGATATACTTGTGTTTCTCACTGGCCAAGAAACAGTGGAAAATCTAGAGCACCTGGTCAACGAGTATGCCGTAGGAATGGATCCATCGCTACCAAAAGTGCTTGCTCTACCTCTATTCGCAGCCCTCCCTCAAGCAGCCCAGCAAAGAGTCTTCGCCCCGGCACCGCCACGAACAAGAAAGATTATCCTTTCCACCAACATTGCCGAGACATCTGTCACCGTCACTGGTGTCCGCTTCGTGGTAGACTGTGGGAAGGCGAAAATGAAGCAATTCCGCTCCCGCCTTGGACTCGACTCGCTTCTAGTCAAGCCCATCTCGAAATCAGCCGCTATTCAGCGCAAGGGTCGTGCGGGGCGAGAAGCTCCCGGGAAATGTTATCGACTGTATACAGAGAAAGACTACCTAGCGCTAGACGAGGCTAACACGCCGGAAATCCTACGCTCCGATCTGAGCCAGAGTCTCCTTACCATGAAAGCTCGTGGTGTCGACGATATCATGAACTTCCCTTTCCTTACTCGGCCTCCACGGGAAGCACTCGAGAAGGCACTCCTACAATTATTCAACATCCAAGCATTAGAGGAGACGGGTAAAATCAGTGAGATTGGCATGCAAATCGCGAAATTGCCTCTCACTCCATCCCTGGGTCGAGTGCTTCTGGCGGCTGCAGGACACGGCCAAGACTGTCTTCTAGATGTGATTGACATTATCTCGTGCTTGAGTGTGGAGAATATTTTCTTGAGTACTACTTCTGAAGAGAAGAAGGAAGACGCCGAGAACGCGCGTCGTGATCTGTATCGAAGAGAAGGCGATCATCTAACCATGTTGACTACGGTGCAAGGCTATGCCGCGGAAAACACAGATCGAAAGGCGTGGGCTGAACGACACATGGTTTCTCATCGCGCGATGCAATCTGTCATGGTAAGTTGCCTTCTCAATTGGAGAAAAGAGACCAGAGTCTAGACTTACAAAGATATATCAATCATGTAGGACGTCCGCAAGCAACTTACTACACAATGCAAACAGGCCAAGCTACTACTAACTGACGAAAACGACGCGGTCCAACGACGACGACCCCCTCCAGACGCCATGGCCGCAGTATCAATTCTGAAGAGTTTCCTAACGGGGTTTTCGACTAATACTGCCCGCCTGGTGCCGGATGGGTCGTATCGGACGATTGCCGGCAATCAGACGGTGGCAATTCATCCGTCTAGCGTGCTGTTTGGCAAGAGAGTTGAGGCGATTATGTACAATGAGTTTGTGTTTACGAATAGGAGCTATGCGAGAGGGGTGAGTGCGGTGCAGATGGATTGGGTTGGGGAGGTGTTGGCTGGGTGAGCATATATAGTTCATGACATTTATACAATTCTGGCCATACTTTAATGCATTCCTTTATCCTCATGCAAATATAAGACCTATTACTTTCTGTACGCTTTTTTATACGAATCGAATATAAATCAGCCAGTAGAGCTTAGACCGGATTGGCAACTGACCGGACTACACTGTATACCTATTACCTAGGTACATGATTCTCTTTATCAAGTCCTTCCACAGATGTCTTTATGAAGCCCAACCTGTGCAACTCTGCAAACGGCCGATCCTTGACCATTGATAGTCTGAAGCAAATCCAAGCCGGAAATCCAGGAATACTCTCCTCAAAAAAGATGCCATGCTTTGTAAGATGATTCGTTGATCTTAGGTACAAACCATCACCATCATATTCCACAAGAATCCATCCACATCGGTTGTTCTGCTGATATCACAACAGCATAACAGGCTAAAGACTTCTTCACAAGCAACCAGTGACTTTTCGCTTAGATAGGTACGCGGATATTATTAACATGTGGTTGTTCCACTGAACATAGATGTTAATGAAGTTATTGTTATGAATTATTGCAGAATAGTGCAATTGGTCCTTTGAACCAGTTATTGACCCCAACAAAATCATACAGAGTTAACTTGATATAAATGTAATACAATAAAACCTGCCTATAAGAAATGATAAATTCAAGGTTCCATTGGCATGAGATAATATGGTTCGTTATAGCGTGACGTTCGATATAATGAATTAGCATATTTAGTGGCTTGGCACATTTACTGACCTATTTAAGTATAATTTCTGATTGGTAAACCTTAATTTATTCTATAATTAATGAGCCAATGGCGCTTTACATACTTAATTTGGTTAGTTTATTACTTGATATAGTTAGACTAGCGTGGTTATAACGATCCTTATGTGGAGGGTATCTGAGCAATTAACGAATGTCGTTTAACAAATTTTGTATACGTAGTATTTTAGTGTGCCCTAATTAGGACACGCGGGGGCCAATTTATTGGAGCCGAGTCCGTTATAGCCAGGTTTTGCTGTATACGTATTCTATTAGATCGGCAAGGCATTAAATGATTATGAATACGCGTATTAACTAATTCGCGTATATACCAATGAGGTCAATGATCCTAACGCAACAACTCAAGAGAAAGAAATATAGAGGCATCCTTTTTCTTTTCTCCATTTGCAGGTATTCATTGCAAATTTTCGCATCTTTCAATCATCATCATATAGAGAGCTGTATCAGTTCACAAACAGAGCAAGGATGTTGCAGCGTGGGGGCCGAGATAGCGATAATAGTCCTCGCCCTAGACTAGGAGGCAAGCTTGTGCAAGGCATCGCAGCAGGCATTGGACTTGCCTCGGAGAGCTATCATCACCATCAAGAAAAAAAAGCCAAGAAGAAGCAGGAGAATCAGCAACCTACAGCCGGCAATGATGACAGTTATGATCACGACTATGATGAATACGATAGTAATTATCAATACCCACCACCACCAGGTCCACCTCCCAGCGAGGCCTCAGCTAAAACAGCGATAGCGTTGTCAAATCAGCTGGACGAGGCAGCTTGGAGCTTGGATGACGCCCAGCGTGGCATTGAGAAGGACAGGCCACCTCCATACTCGGAAAATCGAGATGGTGAATACGATGGCGTTTCAGCCTCAGCTGCATTCGTGCAGTTACACCCTCCCCCAAGTACACCACTCGGTCGACTTGCCATGCCTATCGTGATCCCCCAACAACGTCCCAAATCCCGGGAACGAGGGTTCATCCGGGCCTATGCGCCGGTCTTGCAAGACGTTGGGATCGACGAAGTCACATTCCTTGATTTTCTAGATAACCTCAACAAAGCAGTCCAACCGAGCGAATGGATCCAAGTCATCAATATTGCCGCACTGGCAACAGGGTTCGTACCAGAGCCATTCACGGCTGCCATTTCAGCCGCACTTACAGTAGCTGGGATGGTTGCTGGGACAGCACATGGTCGCAGCAAGTCAAACAAATTCCTCGATCAGATGAATGAGACCTTTTTCAAGCCGCATGGCTTGGTGGCGTTGATTCTGACGTGGCGGCCAGAGAGTGCAGACCAGCCAGTGACAATGGTAGACTTTAACATGAACAAAGCGATGCAGGATGCAGGTTCAGGATCGGGGGTTCGACATCGTCTGCAGAACTCAAGCGCAGAAACAGCATTTGACTGGCCCGAAATGGCGCCACTCGTATTTCCCGACCTGGACACCCTCGTGGACGAAGGCAGCAGCGAAAAGAAGAAGTCTGTGAAGGATCGTAGTGGAAAATTTGTGCAACAGTATATGGACAACCGAGCGCAGGCCAAATGGGCCGCGAACAACCCTGACAGCAAAATTGCAAATGTGCTCCCGAAGCCCGAGTTTCATTCTCGCTATGCGGACCCAAACCACCCAGCTAGTAGCGGAGATGTCCTAGCATTGCTTACTGGTGGCTACTTAATGAGTCCCAGACACAGTCTCGGCGCCGGAGCACGCGGTGGGTTAGCTTCCCGTGGACAACAAGCGGGCGGTGCGCTTGGTGGTCTGAGAGGGATGATAGGTGGTGACTCCAGAGGCGCCGGTATTGCCGACGGGAGAAGAAGCCTAGTCGATACTCGTCTCGATCGTAGAGTTGGGCTGCTTGGTGGAAGGAGAGGCTTGATCCAGAGAGTAGTTGATAATCGCACCAACCGCACAGCTGGCACACCTGATCCGAGAGACATACCCCAGGAAATGACAGACGCTCGAGGGGTAGATCAAAGGCTGGGGGGTCGGCTTGCGGAACGAGGACTCGCTGGTAAAGGCGGAGGAGGAATGCTCATTTCGGGTGTCAAAAAATTCTTTGCCAAGGTCAGTACATAGTTAGAAGTTTTTTTGGGTTATCGAATGACCACTGACTTATCCACTCTTCGTGAAGGACGTGCTTTATCTTCTCATTGTCAACATGCCTACGCCCGAAGAGATGGCTCAAGGACAAGCGATTCTGGCAGCCCGAGGGGGGTGATATAGGGTTCTATTTTCTCACGGCATTCCTTGTATTGTACATTGAATAAGTAGACTTGAGAGCAGAACGCAGGATGCTTGGTTTCGACGTTCCTGCAGCAAGGCACAACAGGTATATTCGTCATATACACACTCTTCCTCATCTAGACTTTTGAGTAGCTAAAAGTCACAGGCAATTCGCGTGTGGCTGTGTCATTTTCCAATGTCCATGACAAGACTGACAGTTTTCACTTACCACCCCCAGTGGAAATTTAAGCCAGTGCACTCTGGGACGGGGATTGACTTCCTACTTCTAAAACAGAGACATTGTTGAGGTGAGCAATGGGTAGCTTTGAAAATATAAACTAATGCGGCGGATTTGGAGACTCACTCTACCAATCAAGAGAACCTTAGCCATACGCTACGATGCATAGGAGAATAGTATGACTGTGAAAGGTCGTCCCAGTATATCATGTTCCATTTGACTTATGATTTGCTCATCGTTATTAAATCCTCGAGTCTGGTGAAGACGAAACCATCGCATGCATGCATCGATCCATCCAGAGAATTGGCCCGTGACAGCCTAGTCAAGATACCACACCAATCATATAACGACACAAGGCACACCCCCGTCGCCAGTTGAGCTGTCAACGACAGACTGACAGCCACAGCCCATGCTATACTCTGTATTCCTCACCATGCGGCATTCGTTCCGGTCGTAGATGCCCTTCTTTTCGCATTGCGGGCAATCGTTACTGCTGTTAGACGTGACGTATTGAGTCACGTTTCGAGTGCGGACTCGGTGGTTTGTGCGCAGTAAGATTGGGCAAGTGTTGAAGCCAGCGGAGTTGCTATTGCGGGCCTCGTTCTCAGTCGACTTGACTTTGTGACATGCTGAGGCGAGAGTTACCCAGTGATGGCCGCAGGTTCTTGAGTGGTGGTACGTGACAGAACACATGACTTGTTGGAATTGTTGACCTTAATATCATCAAACTTGAATGTGATATTATTGAAAGGTATGAAGGCTGCTGGACTTGGTTGTAAGGTTCTCTTGTTCTCTTTTCAGACAACTGTCAGACACTGTCGTGAGAACTGGTGATGCAAACTTCAGACACAGATAAGACAATGGCTGTTTATTCCTGCTCTCCACTTCCCTCAGACTTGTTGTGAATAGCTTGCATAAGCTCGTATAACTGGCCAATCTGCTGATCTGGAGAAAGAATAAAGTCAGAGAGAGTGAGCATGAGATAAATGGAGAGAACAAAGATAGCACTAACCACTCATCTTATCTAGCTTTGCCTTGTCCAATTTGTCACCCTGCCACGAATCACCTTCCAATTGCTGTGCATAGAGTTGCCATTCTGTCAGGAAGCCGACCTACACGCAAACATCCATTTCCATTAGAATTTGCTCTCTCACGCCCGTGCATCAGATTGTACATACAATGTGAATTGGGTTATCTATATTGCGATGCGCTCTAAACTCGCTCTTGACATATTCATCTCCAAGCAGACGCATCTCTACAGGAAGCTTTTTGCGATGCACTCGGAGCAGGCGTCGGTACAGAGGGATTGGGGGGAGCAGGGCCAGAGGCTCGGTGTTGAGACTTGCCTTGGAGCCAATGGTGACTGAGGCGGCGAGAAGACGGGAAAGAACTCGCATATTGTCGACTTAGAATTCGTTGTAGTTAATTGATATGATGGTTATTATGATGATGTGAAGACATCGTCGAGCTTTTAAGAATGGAGTTCCGGCTTACTAAGAAACGGTTCCGATGCCGAGGCGAGTCCCGACCAATCATTGCACTTTCTCTATCCTCATTTCTGAAGCACAAGAAAAGATATCGGAGAGACAAAGCTCTGTGAAGATGCTCCCAACCCCTTCAACATCTCACGTCTCTTTCGACTCAATATATGAACCTGCAGAAGACTCTTATCTACTCCTCGACACATTATCGTCGGAGTCAGAAGCTGCCTGGCTCACAGAAAGATTCCGTCTGCCATCACCGTTTTCAAGCACAACAGAAAAATCAGTGTCACCACTAGTTGTCGAAGTAGGCAGTGGCTCTGGCGTTGTAATCGCTTTTGCGGCCGCCAATGCCAAATATATATTTGGCAGGGATGACGTTCTGGCGTTGGCAATAGACGTCAATCGCGATGCGTGCCGTGCAACAAGGCAGACAGTTGAAACAGCCATTGCGGAGAAAGTCACTGAGGATAACAATAATGATAATAATCTAGCTTCTTCTTCTTCCTCTTTTGCAAATACTACGCATTTCGTGAGCTCGCTGACGGCAGACTTGGTCTCCCCTTTGCGGCCTGGTACAGTGGACGTCTTGCTATTCAATCCGCCCTATGTACCTACGCCGGAGTTGCCTGTATTACCACAACCTGAATCTGGCTCTGCAAAGAATAACGATACCGAATCCAAAGCATTATCAAGCTCAGAGAAGTTTGAGCGGGATTCGTACCTCCTGTCACTCTCGTATGCCGGGGGATTTGATGGCATGGAGACTACGAACAGATTCATTGAAGCAATTCCATCGGTATTGAGTCCAGAAAGGGGCGTTGCATATCTTCTGCTCTGTGCGCAGAACAGGCCTGAAGAAGTCAAGGCTAGGATCAAGCGCGACTGGAAGGGATGGACCGCCGAGACGGTTGGCAGAAGCGGCATGCAAGCTGGTTGGGAGAAATTGGTTATTTTGAGAATTTACAGAGAGGCATGAATATAATTCTCGCTTATCTCGCTCGCTCGACAAAAGATATTCCGACATATTGTTATCAATATCATATGTCATACACATTGAAACATGAAATATCAAGCATTTCGGCGATAGCCTATTAACAACGCAAAACCCGGCCATCCTTCGCCTTCTTTCCCATGAAGTCTCAAAATATTTGCCTCATCAAGGAGACAAAAGACCAATTGAACCAAGCGTCTCCAATAATGACACAATCACACTAACGTCTCCGCGGTGTATATGGCCATCAAAATCAGCATCCACCGCCGCCAGCACCTGCTCCCACAGCTGAAGCAGCCATAAAACTGCCCATGGTACTTGCCGAGGTAGTATGAGATCTGCCGGCAAAATACCGTCTCTTTCTTCCCTTTATCCTTTCAAGGTCGTACCGAGTGTACCCGTAATACTGGGGAACATTGTTGTGCTGCCCATCGCGGTTTGGCACACGGCGCGAGGCAGGATATGTTTCTTTTGCGTGACCGTCGTCGGAGAAGCACATGATGATTTAGTTCTCTGTTCTTTGGTTTGTTTATGGCCGGTGGGAGGATTTTGGTCTTGGTGCGCAGAAGGGTTGACGCTGTGAAATTCGCAGAAGAGCGGTATGTACAATTAAAACTTTGAGAAGATAGAAAAGCACTATACGTATAAGTAGTTGTCTGTAAATTTAATTCAGCTTCAGTACCTAGGTAGCCTATTTAATTAATTTAGATACCAACATCCACCGCAAAATAAGTACGTCTGTTGGACACACGGTTTGATAACTAATTGAGAGCGGTAGAGCCTCATTGGATTGCGGCTGAGGAGTCGATCAAGTTGGGAAATTATTTAACCTGCGTAACTCGTGTGCTAAAGCGCCTCTGAAGTCATTCTTGACCATCATAATATTGGCCAACCAGCGGATACTGTCAGATGCACTACGTACTACTAGTACCTAGAGAGTAGTTAACTACAACCTTGGATATTAATTATAACTTATTTATAGGCCTCGTGCTTAGGTAATGTGGCTCACGGTTAGTTACAGACAGAAGAGGTGCAATTCTAAATCAAGCAAAGGTGGCCGAGTGGTTAAGGGTAAGTACACCCTGGGCTGCGTGATGCTTCGCAACGTAAAGCTAACAGATTTTCTGTACATGTAGCGACAGACTCAAGCTAAGACCTTAGATCCGTAAATGATCTTTCTGTTGGGGCGACCCGCACGCGTTCGATTCGCGTCCTTTGCAATACTTTTTTTCCTCTGGTGATAAGAAGAGAATTATCGTATGCAGTAATTGGGTAGTTGATAGGTAGCTACCAGTGCAACGGTACAGAATTTTGGCAATGAGAAACTGTAGAGAACCTTGGAATTTGCACGTACCTAAGCGACGTTGGGTTTTCATTTTTATCTCACCATCAATACGTAGAATAGATAACATAGCGCCAATGAAAAACAATTGCCCCTAGATAGACAAGCCTAAAGTTTCGTGGTAAAGTACAGACACATGCCTCCCCAACGTATCAGATCTAACCCAGTTCTTGAAGAAGCTTGCAGAATCAAGAGAAATAGTCGACTGCGTCTGCTTCGTCAGAAAGAAAAGGGGAGAAGGAGAAGGAATCCTTTCGTATGCTCGAATCGAACAAAAGCTTTATCACCGGCAGGTAGACGAGCTAGACACCGAATCATCTAAACAGAAAAGGAGGGTAAAATGTTTCAGCCATTTCTCCCTCTTTCTCTAATTTCCTTGTTCCCTTATCCTGCATTGCAATGCTTCAGAATCCACGTCTCTCTTTTCCAATTCTCGTCTTTAAAAACCGCGTCCCCGACCCCGGCCACGACCCCGTCCGCCGCGACCTCCCCTTCCACCACCAGGACCACCACGGCCCCTGGCGCCACCACGATCAGCCTCTTTCCTAGCCTTGTTCCTAGGCTTCGGCTGGTCATCGACCAGCAAATTATCGAGCTGAAGATTGTCCGGCAGGATATAGTAGCGAATCGTCGAGCCACGGATATTAATGGTATCTAAAGAAATGGGTTCGCGTCCTTTAGGCGTCATCTTCACTGTTCGTAGCGCTGTGTTCATCTGTGGTGATACAGAGGCAATAGTGCCAGATAGAATGGTTCCTACATAATAGTTATGTCAACATTAGCATATGGTAAATAGAGTGAAAAAAAATGGGGGGTTATTACCATTCTTTAATTCAATTGTCACTGTCTCATTCATGCACTTCATTAAGAACCTATATTGTGCAGCCACCTCAAGATTAGGGATTGGATTCACAAAGAGTAAAATAAAAGAATAAAAGGAAAGGGGAAAATCTGTACCGAACGAGCTTCATCTTGGTAGACACTGATTTCAAACTCAAGAAAGAGAAGCAATAGAGCACTCAACCACGAGATTTGAACAAGAGATTACACAGAATGAGCCTTTTGGCCCTTTGGTTCTGTGTATTGCTGTGCGAGCTGGAAAGGCAATGTTTGAAAAGATCCCCTGGAAGAGAAATATATTGTGGCTATTTCTTTTTCAGTCCCACTTCGAAGTGTTTCTCTTGTTCTCGTATGGATGAGGGGACGGCGAGCTGATAATGATTGATGCTAAATTGGAAGGTTGCCCAAGCTTCAAAATTCCGATATGCGACCGCATCACGTGACGGTGAGACTTCCTTGGCCAATCAGAGCGATGGACATTCCGCTGCGTAATGATTTATAGGCAGCGCGAACAAGAAAAAAGCATTTTTTTGAAAAAAATAAAGACTTCGTGCTACATGCTACGTATCTAGATATGTGTAAAATCTAGAAGATGGAATGAACCCTCAAAGTTGGTTAACTGGAACAAATACTAGCTATCATGAACGAAAATTTCCCAAGGCAAACGGTCAATACTACAAGGGATATACTAGGTGCATGGCCATGCATACCCCAAGGTCATATGACATATTATTTATATCTTATTAGTTGAATATCAAGTCCTGGATATTTTATAACTCTATATAATATATATGAATAAGTCTTGGATAATCTTCTATAAGAAAGTCTTCAAAGAATTTTATAAGAAATCCTTCAAGGAAGTCTTCAAGGAAGTCTTCAAAGAATCCTTTGAGTAATCCTATAAGCCTTAAAGAAGCCTAGAGGAAGCCTGTAAAAAATTAAATGTATATTTATTAGAAAGTGAGGAATTAAGAGGATAATCATGTGGTCTCGGGGATGTGCACCTAGTCTTTCCCTACAAGAAAGCAGAAAAAAAATAAATTCTGTCGTCGAGAATATACGTAAGTGTAAATGATTGGTATCTCATAAATCATTACCAAAAAAAGAACCCTCGAACCGTCGCAGACATCCATGGATATTTTGCCCTTCCCTTATCCCAGCCCATTGATTCCTAAGAAAGAAAGTCTTTTGCGCCACCCTTAAAAAGCTAATCAACTTCATCGACGCCCCAATAAATGCTCTTCTTGTTCTCGCTCGCTCGAATCGATAGCAATTGAAAATGAATGAACGCATGGTCTATACTTGTTTTTTCCTGCTGCTCTATAGATGTCTCGGCTCATAAGCTACAATGGCGAGCTTTGAAAATCGAGATTTTGTCGTCATAGAAAAGAATCTCACGCAGTCTGAAAACGACGCGCGAACTGCTAATGCCGTCATGATCCTCAATGTCATCAGTGTCATCATCATCGTCAGTGAACGAGGTCGTGTTATCACTGTTATTGTCGTCATCGCCATCATTGCCATCTTCGTCCTCGCTGTTGGATTCAGAGCCCTGGCCATTTGTGTGATCTCCTGACTCACTGTCTGAATCCGAAAACCATGGAGAGTCACGATATATTTGGTTATTTCCTTTCCTGTCATTGACGGGCACTTCAAGAATCTCAAAGCACTTGTTTTCAATACCAATGTAGCATAGCTGAATTTCCGGTCGCAAGGTAACGATGTCCAGTATTTGCATAGCAAGTTCTCGATGTTTGTTCCTTCTGAGGGTCGAGTCAAACATGTTAGGTAAATACAGAGCTCGCAGATTAGCTAATTTGGGAAGTCGCTGCAAGAAGAAATGCTACATGTAAACCGTCAGCAATCTATCGCTTTAAAAAAGAGTGTAGACCAAAGAAAGGAAGCTTACCCAATCTCGACGGTCCATCCCAATACCTAGCTCGCGGAGTTGCGGCATCCGCCCACTTGTTATAAACGCGAGTGCCTCTCGAGAAAGCATCCAATCTCGCCAATGGCCATGATTTGAAGATACGACTTCGTTACGTCGGGAACGATCAATAAGAACCTTTCGTAGACTAGCACGCTGGCGGCGCAGTACATGCTTATAAATCGCCTCAATCGAGACGATGGTCGTATAAGATTCGCTTTCCTGAAAATAGACGCTTTCCAACGTATTCGGAGCAATAGCTTCCTTCAGAAATAGCATCAAATAAGTCGAAACACGATCAGTATGAAGATGCTTGAGCTTAAAAGGATAATTTGCTGTCGTTGTATCTTTGGCACCCCGCTTCGTAGTTTCTGTTGGGGAAGGATATTTCCGTAGTGCTTTCCACAGAGATTCATGCTCCTCACAATTAAGTACTGTAAGTGTGGCTAGCCGAGTCCAGTCAACAGCTTCCTTGATCGTAGGCGTGTGGATTACAACATTTTCTAGCTCAAGGATTTCCAACTTGAGCTTCTGCGGTTCGTTAATTTCCCCTTTATTCGCGGGCCCATGTATGGCTCGCGGTACGCTGAGGCTCTTCCTATCATTCTCAGATTTTATAGATATTGTCGACTGAGGCGGATACTGTGACTCTTGCGCGTCATCAACAGTCAAGTGATCAAACAAGTGTGAAGTAGTATCCATATCACCACTCTGCGATGTTGGAGCGACAGCTGAAGCGGAGGTAGGGACCACGTCGTCCTCCCCAATCAAAGGTCCACCGACAGCATATTCAGCGCGTGGCGTATGTTTTATATTAGATACATTCAACAATATTGATAGAACGCCTCCAGGCTTGGGCCAATTCGGCACTTCGCGTTGGGAGCGTGCATGCGAGGGAGGCGCTATCTCGACGGGATATACCCATTTTTCCGGCTGAAATGACGTCTGCATTCCGATGCGCAGTTCGCGTAGCTTATGCCGCGAACGATCAATAAGGATGGCCATTTCCTCCAAATATGTCGGTTCGTCAATGTTCAAAACGCTCAATGACCTCAATGGCGGCAAGACCGAGAACGTGGGATACTCGACAAACCTATACAGACCCATCGGATCGGCCCTTGTCGCCGGTAGTGAATTATCACTTGGAAAAATGGACAATTTTCGACTATTATCGTGCCATCGAACCCAAACTTTGTCTAGACGGCACTCGCAGTCAGGGCGTGTATCAAATGAAGCAAGAGCTAGGAAGACGTCTCGCATAATCCCTGTAGGCATGTCCCAAATAAAGCTTTCCAGGTTCACCATCCTAGAAACTGCCAGAGCCACCAATGTTCCCAGCAGTTTACCCGTTTCTCTCGTAATAGCATAGTCTTGTACCCATTCTGGGGGCCCATTACCGACACAGAACTTCTTCGTGTATTGAGCATAGGAGTTGCCAATTCTGAACTGACCAAACTTTGTTCTCAAAGGCGACGAAGGTACCTCAGAGGTGGCTTGATGGTGGGAAGATCCATCACAGCCGCAGTGATGACAGTAGTGTCGACCAAACAGAGAGGATGCCTGGGGGCTTCCTTTGAATGCATTTGCACCCATCACCAATGTTGCCAAGCCGTAAGAGAGTGCATCAACCCCGACAGGCTGATCAGACACGGGGGTGGGCTCCGGCCAGACAATGTCGAATCGTGAATACATGGCAGGAATGGCCAAAGCGTGGAGGGCAGAGCAAGCACGGGCAAGCGAGGTCAGGTCATGTGTAAGGGTAATCTAATCCAACAAGAAGGTGTTAGCAGTTTCATCCAGAACAAAGCAAAGAAGACAAAACATTTCTGGCGGTCGTTATACCTCTTTAACAATTTCTCTCAGAATGTCGAGTGGCAGATCAAGCAAGGTAAGCGGCTTACGAAGTTGAGTAGGTTCCAGGGGGCGCTTGGATGCGGCGTCTGACGTTGTTGAATCGCATGCTTGAGAACGATTTGCGTCGTCAGTGCCAAAGACTGAAGTGGTTGGCGTGGACAGCGGTGCGGGGTGAGAAGATATCGAAGATGGCTCGGTCGCTGCCATCGAACTGGTATCCGCATCGTTATCGTCGTCACCCAGCGTCGGCTCCGTACTCAGGATGGCCTCTGACAAAGAATCATCGTCCATCCTGAGGGACAGAATGCAACATCCACGATGTCGGGCTTAGTCTGAGGGAAGCTTTTTCTTCGCTGGGATAAATTCGGATAAGAGAGGGAGATAGACGATCGGATAAGGTAGATGCTCCACAGCCTTGGTCAAACACACGCGGTGTGCGAGAGGAGAGGAGGAGAGGAGCTCGCGAGTATGTTTCAACGCGAGAAACGGAGAAGCCTATCTTATTCTGCGCAGCATGTGTTGTCTGTCTAGCTTTCTGCGTGGGAGATGCCGGACGGGCTTTGGAGATGGTGAGAGCTCGCTCAGCCTTGCAAGTTGCCAAGGTGGAAGGACCCGCCTCGTCTTGCGGGGAACTGCTTACCTTGAACTACCGTAACAGGCTAGCGCCGGGAGATCAGGCGCTAGTCCCAATAAGGCTAAATAGTCAACGGCCTGCGTGAGCCTGAGCATTCAGGAATCAAGTTAACTAAAGAAAATAAGAATAGTTATATAACTTAGTCAGTTCTATGGTAACAGTGCTTTCTAGTAGTAATAGCAATAAAATTTAGAAATAAGATCTATCGCTCCGACATATCCTCACTGCTGCTGACCTCAACAAGCCGTCCTACATAGCCTTCAAGCCCCGAGAGCGCGATGGGGTCCCCAGTAGCAGAGGTGCTAGTCGTCACGCCCGGCATAACGACCACCAAAGAGCCCACTTCAACCCACTCAATGGACGAGATGAATCCGAATGTGATGTTGACATGGCCGTTGACATGGGCGCTCGACACGTCTATCGTCTTCTCACTCTCTGGCCGTACACGCCGAGGTCTATTCTGCTTTTGCTTGTCCTTCTCATCGTCATCGTCAAAATTGAAAAAGTCGGGCTCGTCAAGAAGTGGTCCTGTTGGTGAATCGTCGTCTGCGTCATCCGCTAGTGCCACACAAGTGATTTTGGCTGCTGCTCGAATGTTGCCGATATACACCACGACAACCCCTCCTAGAATAAGAGGTGGAGAACCTGGCGAGGAGAAGTCCCGCGCGGGAAATGTAGCTACAAACGCGGTGCTGAACGCTAGAGAGCTGGGGATGCTGCTATTTCCAGGACTCTCGGGAGATATCTTAGCCTGCGCTAAGATCATACCTTTCCTGAGTCGGCCGAGAGTGTTCAGTTCTTTCCCAGGGCCCCAGGGAATGGGCTCAATTCCAATGGTGCCTACTTGATCTTCGAGAAGAATTCTCACAGACAGGCGCAAATGACGGACGCTAACCACCCGTACTCGCTGCCATTCCGCATGGAACAAGAATCGAGATTTCCCCGGAAAGGATCCTGGCGAGAAAGGGGAGAATTCACCAGAGGGCATTCTGCTTTTATATGGACGGTCTTGCAATGATCTTGGTCTTGAACCCTGAGGCGTATTGGCATTATCATCAGGCTTTGTTTCAGCCGCAATAGGCCCAACAACAAGCTCATCGCCGACCGAAATGCTTCCGTGGCGAACAATTCCACAAAGTACCACGCCTTTCGTGTCTGATCGAGGACTATCGAAAGACGAATACACCTTTGATGGAGGAATGGCGAAGACCTCGTCAATGTCAAATACATCCGTGGGTATTTCCTGTCGTCGCTGTAACCGTGGTACGCGTACAAGTCTAGACGGTGCGGTTTGCGGCAGCGGGAGATACCGTAGCAAGGCATGGAACTTTCCTATCCCAGAGCCATTGACAGCGCTGGTAAGCAGAATGGGAATCTTGCTAGACCAATCTCCATTCACGGCATTAACGTTTTTGAGAGCCTCATTGCAGTCTGCCGATGAAATTTTGTGGATATCTGAATTTTGACTAGGGTCTTCCCCAGAGACAGCGAGCATAAGAGGCTTTTTATCCGCAGCCTTCATAGTAGAGAGCACCCTAGCAAGAGTCTGTTTGAGACCGACACGCGATGCAAGATCCAATTTTGTAATGGCAACAATAAGAGGTGTCTCAAGTCTAATGCAGAGGTCAAGATACGCCAAGCAAATATCTATTTCAGGCGCCTGTTCGCCATCGTCTGTCGTAGCGGCAGCGTCATGAGAACTGTTTGCTGGTATGCAGAGGAATACATAGTGCGGAGCCCAGCTGATCAGGCCACGAAGCGTTGACTTCATGTAACGAGGGAGACCCGGCAGGTCGGAGACAAATGCGACACGTCCGCCATCAGAAGCCGCATGGATATCGGTCCAAGCAGTAACGTTACCTGAGGCATAATTAATAACCTCAAGTGGGCGCTCGGCAGTAGAAGAGAGATCATGATAGCCAATCAATTCCTGGGCCACAGAACTAGTTATCCCCGATGATATTTCATGCCTGTGTTTCAGGAGACTCAGCCTGCTTTTCCCACGACCGTTATCCAGCGCGGATGTCGTCAATGTGCCAAGCAGTGACGACTTCCCTGCAGCACTGGGCCCGGTGATAGAGATGCGGATTTGCTCCGTACGCGAGCAACTTCCATCTAACCTAGCTTCGTCCTTTGGTGCCGGCATGGCGTTGTCCAAACTCAAGGATTCCAAACCCAAATCACCGGTAGCCTCACGATTGTAGTATTCAAGGTCCGGACTCACCAAAGCCTCTGCGACCCAGAGCTCCTCAGCGTGGATGATGGTGGCGTTGGCGTCCTCCGTCCATTCACACGTACCAACCACTACCTTTCGAAGAACGTCAACTTTACAGCCAAGACTAGCAGCCATGCCTTTTAAGTTGTTCAGACTTTCATCTAACTCGTCTTTGATCAGGCCTACGAAAATCCCCGAGTCGGCCACACCTATCTCGTAAAGTGCGCCCTGACTTTCCTCAAGACCTGGCAGGAGACGAGCAGGCTTCTGCGGAAGCCCAAGCTTCGGCGTAGCTTCCGGGAGCACTGGAAGAACCAGATTCACCGTAGAGGATGAATGGAACGGTGACGACTGCTGCAAGCGCCACAGCAACTGGGTTGTAAGCTGCTGCAATCTCTGCTGACGACCAATCGAAGCCGAAGCCGACGGGGGCGACTTTGGAGAAGTCAAACTCTCAAAGTTGCTGGGACTCAATGCCGAATTAGGTTTCGAAATTGTACCTTTGAAGTCGTAATGACCACCAACCACCTGGCCGGTGGACATGGAAATAAAAGGTCTGCGAGGCCGGAGCAGCAGATGTAATTTATACTCTGTTGGACCTTCCTGAGGTTCCGGCTCAAGCTTGGAGATGCCGTAGTCTGCAAGGCGGTTAGACTCGACTGTCTGTCGGCCAGTTTCTGAATTACTGCGAACGTTTTCCCCTCCCCCAGCTCCCGGAAGATGTAGGTGAGGGGTTGACGAGCCAGAGATTGACCATGGCGAAGACACCCGAGGTGGATCGGGGTCATAAGTGAATATAGATGCCATATGTTTCGTCGATACCGATTAGTAGTTGATGGTCAAATTATTCCTGTCTCTCTTTTTTTTCCCCTCTTTTTTTATGTCTTTCAATGCCGTATTAATATCGATATCCTGTGATATATTGCATGTATCGCTGTAGTATGATAGCAAGGCCTCGAATACGCAAAGCCTAAAATTAGATGTAATATTGATAATAGATAATTCATCTTGGAGTGTTGAAAGCAATAAAAATGTGTGCTAGTACGTGGTGTACGTCTTGTCGCTGTTCTATTCCTCCAAAAAACGCTGAACAAAAGAAGTTGTTCAAATTGGAATTGACAGAGTTTATACGTCAGAAAACATTTTTCTCTTTCACTTTGTCGAATTAATCGATGATGGAAGAAATTCTGTTCATTCAGCAATGAGAAAATAGTTAATGCATCGGAAAAGATTGAGTCACTGTGAGCCAAGACGTGGCACGTGGACTGTTTCTGCCTGAGGCATAACTCATCACATAAGCAATAATCGAGGCATCAACGACGACCACGAGTAGAAGAGAAGAGATCCATGCCAGTCTGGCCTTCAGAAGCACATGGTATCGAGCAAAGTGAAAAATATGAGTGGGAAAAGATGTTCGCTGTACTTTCTCTCCAGCATAATAGTGCTTTTAATTCGAACTAGGAAACTCATCTTAAATGCAATCTAGGCCCCTAGGGCTAGGGCTATAACTATGTACAAGAAGTGCTCTTATTCCTACCCGAGTCCTATCTACTTAAGGAAAAGTCATCTCTCACGAAGCTACTCCGGAGGCCACTTTATAACCAGATATTTTGTTCAGGAAACATCTATGGATATATAGGTGTGAGGTAAGTACATAACTAGATCGTTTTCGGCGTCTAGGATAATATTACCTAGACAGGAAATTTGACTTATGACCCCCAAGGGGTCAATATGCTAATCCAAGTGTAAACATATCTTCATAGAAGTTCACAGTAAGAGAATGAGGTGTTGGTAAGAAGTGGCCGACTCAAAAGTCGAATGGCATGGCAAGCGCTAATAAAACAACATGCAATGAAGTCTGCGGTGGAAGAAAAAAAGGAAAAGAGAACACAGGGTGAGAGAAACCATATAAATAAATGATCGCATAAATATCTCGCAACCCATCGCTGAAAATAACTAGCACAAGAGAAATCCAATATACTAACTCCATTTTATATCATCAGACACCTCCGAAATGCAACCACCTAAAAAACCTTGGAACCTTGGAAGTTTGTAGAAGAAAATAAAACCGAAAGAGAAGAAAACTCCATCACACAAAGAGAATTTAGCCGTCCCCGCTGGTTTCTCAGTTTGTGCGATTGCTCGTATAAATGGCGTGAGCTTTGAAAAAGCTACGCGTTTTCGTCAGTCGATTTTAATGCATATCATTCCTCATGCAGCTCCTCCTTCCCCCTTTCTCTTCTTCAATGGCCCTTCTATTCAACCATTTTCACACATTTGAATAACGCTAGACTGCTATTCTCGGGTGTGTTGAAAAAGAAAAAAAAAGCATCCGCCCTCGGAATCGCTTTCATTATTTGTTGCTCCATGAAATATGCCGCTGAAATGTTCGGAAGAAAGGGGGTAAAAATGAGGACGGCATAGGCTTCAATTTTGCAATTATCACTGCTCTGTCATTTCGCGAATCCCCTTGCATTTTCCTTGAGTAATATGAGTGTTCCTTGCCGTGGTTCGAGTAAAGACTGCTCCGCAATGAGGGCATTCAGACTTAGCAGCCGCCCCAGATCGCTCTCGCTGATGTCGAAGAAGGTTGCTGAAGGTGGAAAATTCACGACCGTTGCAACCGTGATCCCAGCATTGGGGTTTCGGTCGTGACTCAAGTACACGTACTTTGCTTTCGTGTTCGGTAGGGCTAGCATTTGTACTATTATGCGTACTCACATAAGTGGCAGCTCTTGTAGGAACTCCAACGCTGGACCCCGTGGTCGTTGGATATGTATTAGATCTGCCAATCGATATCTACGTCAGTAATAGTTCCCTCTCAGCCATGTAAGTCATATCTAGGCATCGGAAGCAATTTGTCGCCACGGGGTCTTACGAAACAAAAGTTGTTGGTGAAAATTCATAGCCGGGTTGATTGAATCCATATGGATTTGACCTGGCCCCATATATCGATTAGTCGCCATGACTCAACTTTACAAAGTTCGACGGTTTCCTCACGTAGGATAAAATGCCTGAGACGGTTGCTGCTGCTGTACAGGCTGCTGTAGGCTGAGCGCGTATGAGGGATTTGTGAACAGAGTCGGTTGTGATGTGAGAGTAGCGTATCCTTCTGGAGGAGTAAGGGATTCCTGCGGTCTTCGCTGATAAGAATCTTCTGGCGCGTTCGATAAGGAACGCTGGTAGTGAGACCATTGCGCTTGTTGAGATTGAAAACTGCCTTCCTGTCTATTTCCCTGAGGAAACATGTTCATCGAGCTTGATCGTGAGTGGGTGCTGCTCGCAGCGCTGAGCAAGGATGCAGAATGAGAATTGAAGTCCGGCGTGCCATACGCTATCTGACAGTCAGTCAATGTGAATCGTAGAAAAATGCTTGATAAGTATATGAATGGTCAGCGGACCGAGCAGACTTACTGTGAATACTGGTATACATGGATCCAGTGTCCTTTATACTGAGCGGAAGAGTAAACTGCCCAAGAAGGCCTGTCTATTCGCGTACTAGATGTGAACGGTGGACTCGAGAAATTCTTGTCATAGACTAAGCTAGACTGATCTAGCTGATGATGGCGATTCTATTTGCACACGCTTGCTATTGTTGATTATTGCGGAGGCGTTACTATCAGGTTAATTTCACTTGGAAATGCCGTTGTGGCCGTATGGTTTTTTGTTCGAGCCAGATAACTTTCGCGGCAAGAGTCCGTATTTTGGCCTAGTGACAATGTTGAATTCTGGAAAATTCGCCCTAAGGTTCGCCATAGTGTGAGTTTTCACTTGTCGAATAGGTAGGAAACGGAATGGCAAAGGTCAAGTTGGTTTAGCATAGATGGGCTTGGAAGAGGAGACCTACTTGATGCACGAATATTCTTGCTAGGTGGTGGTTGTGTTGAATCAAGAAACAAACAAATGCTTCAAGAAAGCAGAAAGAGAAAGGCTAGGGGCCGAGAATTGTAACCAAATTCCGAGGAAAGGAGGGTGAAGATATCTTATTTCGTACAATTTTCTTCTTTATATAGAAACCGAATCTTATTGAGAGCGAATAAGACTGATTAACCCCCACTACCAAGAAGGTTTTCGATGATAGATTTTAAGGGGAATAAGCACAACGTCACACCTTAGCACATGTCTTTAAAGAAGGCTTCCAGAAAACCTGAAACCAAGACAGCCAAGCAACGCGCTAAGACCAGCTGCAGTGAGCAGACTACTAGATAGTACGTGGCTTTCGAGTTTCGGGGGCTTTGATTTGACGCAACAAGGTGATATTGAATTAGTGCATAAGCGATTCTCAGAAAGACCATCAGATTAATGAATTGATATTGGGTGAAAAAGGGTGGGTGAAATGAAGTTGTATATTCTCATCTAACCGGGGCCTTGTCAGGGTAGAAGTATAAATAGTAAATACTCCGTACGTACATACTAAATAGCAGTAGTAGTACTAAACACGCAACTCAGAAAACAATTGCACCTGCCACCTACCAACTGTTAGTTTAGCTAGCACTAATTTGTACATTGTAAACGGAGACTTTCTTAGTTCCAACTTTCAACGTTTTAACCTTAAGAGTAGATACTAGTTTCGTAAGTAGTGGTAGTGCCAATCACCATTTGGATTACCGTAAGCACTAAACAAAGTAAGCACATTTCTGGAGCCGTCACTTGTTTATGTACGTGGTGGCGTGAAAGACGATACCGTATGGAGTATCACTAGGCCAGTAGTGATAGTGCGTACTTTCTTTTTGTTGGGGCTAGTATTAACCCTCGAGATGTTCATCACATCAAGAAATTGAGCCGACTGTATGTATACCAGATGAAAAGTCGACTCTGCTAATAGTACGACAATGCTTTCGCTCCTGATAGCCAATCAAGTAGGCCTCATTTCTCCGAGTGGGAAAGTGCTGCATTTTATTCATAATTTGAGCGTTAGCAAAGATTCGTATCCTGACTAAACTAGCGTTGCGATGCACCGGAACTTGGAAGAATATGACAGACAACACGGCGGCGTGCTGGTCATGATGAACACGTAAATGTTGGCCACGAAAATTGAATCATGTTGGCTTGCAAGTTGCCGCTTGACTTTTAAGAGATTTCAGCCCCCACTGGGCCCTGGCGGTGTTAGAACATAAGTTAGAACTAAGAAAGAGGAATTAAAACCTCGGCATAGCGCCGCTGTCGTGAAGTTCTGGAGGTCAATTTAGATTTAGTCAAGCCGTCGGCGTCTGGTCTGGAGGGTCAGGGGACTCAGGGGAGATAGAGTTTTTAGTAAGGCTTCCAAGGCTTCCTTGATGATCTACCTTGGCCGCGGAGGTGGGTACCCAGGATAAATAAGGATCTCATACGGATGGTGGTGGGCAATGATATGGGGTAGTGAGTAGTAGTACTCACGCGCAGTCAGCGTACGAAGAAGCATAGGAAAATCATCAGTGTAGTGTCACGGTAGCCGGGAGAGGCGCAGAAAGGTGAAGGCCGGTAAGTAAGCGACCTTTTCCTGGATCACGTGTCTCTGCTATATTACGGAATACTTTGCATGTGCCATGATGAGAGATTAAATCATTACAAATAATACAGACAATACCAAGTTAAAACTACGTACTAACTAAAACCAACAGGCTACGCAGTACGTGGCTGAACAAAACTAGTCAACCGGCCTACCTAGGTACTGGTAGTAGTATATGACTATATGACTATATGACTATACGGAGTATGCAATGTTGAATACACAAATTTATAGTACTAGTAGTTAATTGCTTGATATGCGATATACGAACGGGTATAGAACAACAGAAGCTTTCGAAGATCGGATCTTCAAGGGTTTGCGCTATACAGCAGATATCCACCCCATTACGGTAATACGTACCCTTAAGTGCATAGTAAGTATGTAGTACGTACTAAGTTGTAACGGTAATATTAACCCTATGACAATGTTGGTGACTTTCTTGAAGTTTCTTCATTGAGGAAAGGCGTACGAGTGTAACGAGAGAGCCCACCGTAGGACTAGGCTGAAATAGGCTAGTTCGTGCTAAATAGAGATTCTAAACGGGGCTAAACTCAATATGTTATTTTAGCCCGGCGCTAGAAGGTTGTGCAGAATTCTAGAAAGGAGCTAAAGAATGCCAAGCATGCAACCATCGACCGAATCGGGTAACGGGTGACGCTTCCGATGGACCAATCAGGATCTAGATTTTATACGACTCGTTAGTTGGACCCGCCCAAAATATCACGAATCGCTGAATCAGGGTAAACTTATCGTGGCGTGGCTGCCTAGCAGACTGGTAACTACGTAGTTAGTGAGTTAACTAAATTCTCTTTATGTAGCATCGCAGTATCTGAGTATATAGATACGAGGCTGCGTTGTTTACGCTGGCGCGGTACGAGAGATGCATTAGCATCATGCAACAACCCGTGAAAGAACCACGTTGCAAAAGCGCATTAACCTAAGGCTACTGATCCTCCGTGGTTTCGACACTGAACCAGTGAACAGTGAAGAGATCACTCTCAACCTCGCACCAAGTGATATGGCGATTATTGGATGTTATGGGCAACACGTTGAGCAACGAATGAGGAATGGATTCAATTATATTGACAAAATGGACTTTTTGATGGCATTTCCGCAGGCTCGTACGGTGGCATATGGTTCTTTCTCTCCCTCCCGACTAATTTTAATTCGACCCAACTAAGTTATACGCAAGCCGATAGACACCTGCATCAGATGATAGGTTTAATAATGCCGGGCCGCTGCGTCGGCCCGTATGTAGTAGTACTTATACTAAATCGAAATAGGTTAAGCTACAGATCTCTCGGGCTCCTCGCATTTCCATGTGTAACTAACAGAGTACAGCATATAATTCATGTTAAATCAAGGATGAACGCTATTTTCCCTAGAGGCTGATCTTATTGCAACGCATCTAATCGTTATCCAGCTCCTGGCGACCATGTCCCATATATCTGACCTACGCACCGAAGGAGATAGATAATACTAGTATCTCGGACTTGACGATCTCATGGCTTCTAGCAATGGAGGTACAGTCAAGCCTCGCAAGGCTCTTCTCGACGAGTTTACCACTTCTCAGATCCAGTAGACTGGGAGGAGGGCATGACAGCTGAATTGGAATATGCTATGAAAGGAGCGGTTTTATATAGCAAGTTGTGGAGTAAAGAAAAAAAAATCCAGAGTCTTATAGCATCTCACTAGTGACTCGCCCAGCCTGGACCTCGTTCGCATGCCGGAAATAGTCGAAAAGACCGACTGCAAGCTTGTGTGGCGGTATAGAAGCTTCAACGTGTGCATCCCTATATATATATTGAGGACCCTGGTTGATCAATTTCTCCAACGGTGTGCTTTAGGGTGTCATTGCCGCATAAGGTTGGCAAGCAAGCACTTCCTGGCAATGCCAAATAAAAACTACGGTCTGAAGCTGCAACATATGTCTGGATCGATAATAATTGTCCGGATATACCCATTCCCTTGGAGGCTACGTAGCCTCAGTGTAGGTGTATATACCCTTTTCCGGCTAATATTATATATGTTCGTATCTAATGAGTAAACAGTTTTTTCATTCTGGATCCGTCTCAATCTGGCCATGGAGCAAGTATTATTCACGGTGCTTTTTCTATCGCTTGAGTGGGAAATCGGGATTTTGCAAATATATCCCACAGAGGAGAGTGACATTCTTAGAGCATGGATATCTTCTCATTGATGTGATCGAAAGCGAGAAGGAATCTGTACTTTCAAACACATTTCATATGGTACATACAGAAACCCAAACTTGGAATCTATATTTTAGCACGAATTATGGTTCCACAGTCCCGAATGGGTGGACTATAGTTAAATGATAACGGCCAAATAAGCTTATTAGCACGACATCGCATCTTGAGTCTCCGTCAATTGGCCCTCTTTAACCATGAAGTAGCTGATATCTGTATTGCAGCCAGCTGGCATTGCTGTATAAGACAGCAGCTGGTGCGAGTTCTGGGCTGCAATCAACATTTCCAGTGGCAATCCATTTGCCGATTCTGTTTAACGATAGTTGTCAGCATTTACTTATCATCTTGCTTTGTAGGGAGGTTAACATGACTGAGTACTACATACCGGTAGGTATTCATCGGAGCCTAATGAAAATACACCATCCAGCCAATCCCAGAAATTACCATTATCCCAGCCTCCAACACTGCAATATGGAAGACTTGATGAGTCGGTATCCTTATCGGTCCAAGAGGTACTTCCGGCTGTGATAGAGAGGATCCAAGCTTCCCAGTCCACAGTAGCAGCAGGTCTAGGCATATCCACTCTTTTCACCATCTTGCGACGAGACGAGGAAGTGGATTCTAAGAAGTCAACCTTGATATCATATGGGAGTTTGGAATCGCTGGATGAAACAGTTGGCGTGTCTCCCCAGTTTAGTTTATAGTCTTGGCTGGTCAGGAGATCGCCAGCGCCGTCGGTGACGTTTAGCTGTACGTATAGTGTGTCTTCATAGCTTTCAGAAGCCTCGAGCACATGGAGATTGCACGTGCCTGTGTGATATGCGAGAGCCGTGGAAGTCGTTGTTGTCTTAGGTGGAATTGTGGACACTGTCGAGACTATGGGCCACGGTGTGGTGATTTCGCAACCTGCGAGAACGACACTACCGCTCGTCGTTGTTCCAATCCCGGCTATTGTCTCACCACATTGGCAGTATGTGTCGGTAGTACTGGCCGTGGCGCCACTCAAAGAAAACGTGGTTCTAATTTCGGAATCTTAGTAGTTATTCGTCTGCTTTGAAAAGAGGAGAAGTGAAGAGGAAGGGGAAATCTTACGAAGTGATAACGCAAGAAGTAGGAATAGTAGTGGTAGGTGGCATTGAAGTCAACGAGATAGTATTTGTTGGCAATGTAGAAAAAGCGCAGTAGGATGTGGTCGCCGATGGGATGGTTGAGAAAGGGCCTCTCCCAGCACAAAAACACCAGGAAGCGGGCACATTGTTCCTACCCACGAGAGAGTTATTCCCCTCACTGCAGATTGGTGGTGCTATTGTTGATGATGCGGAAGATGAAGATTTCGTTGGCGTTGCTGTTGTTGAAGGCAATGTCGTTAGTGATCCTATCTTCGTTGATGTCGCTGCCGTTGGTGACGCTGTACGCGAAGGTTGCAATGTTGATGATGTGCTTGTTGATATGGTGGTTGATGTCGACCCAGAAGATAAGGAGGAAGTGTTAAATGAACCACCGAACGCCGAAATAGTGAGGGTAAATGATCCTGCGACTGATGCTGGCCACAGAGCTAATGGGTATGTTATTCCTGAAACGACGGTCCCGGCAGCGGCAAGGTCACTTGCATACACCGAGCTCATACTTTCCATCACGCTCAAAGGACAGGCATCGACGGTCGTTGTTGAAGCTGTCGTAGTCACATGGCATCCGGTAGTAGTCACTGTGGATGTTACGCAGCTCGCCGTACCGGACGTTGCACTTGCTGACGTGCAAGTAATGTATAAATCATATCCGGTAGTTGTGCTGGTGCAGGACGTTGACGACGATGCAGATGTTGTGGAAGAAGCAGAATTTGTAGGCTGACTAGTAGGTTCTGTTGAGTCATAACTAGGATCTCCGGCAGAATCTAACGTGATTGTTGGCATGCCCAATGAAAACCCTGGAGGTGCATCTCCAGGTCCCGGAGGAGGCAGGATGCCGGGGCCTGTGATATGCGGAATAACAAAGCCAATACCCTTGCCATCTCCTCCAGTTGGAGGACAGAACCAGCAATGGATAGCAGGAATGATTGGCCATCCATGGGAATCATGGGTAGCTGTCGAGACTCCAGATGTAGTAGTAGGTGTCACCGTATTCCACTGTACGGCAATAATCGGGGGAGCTGTGATGCTGGAGGGTTGGCTAGTCACTGCTTTGGTAGTCCCACTTGTAACCAGGGTTGTCAAGTCGGATCCTGTGGAAGTAGAAGACTTCGAAGAAGATGAGGATGATCCAGAAGAAGCTGTTTGGGAGACAGTTGATGAAGATGGCTTGATTATCGACTGAGACCCAGTTGACACGCCAGATATAGTTGTTGAGCCTGAACTAGTTGTTGAGCTTGAACTAGTTGTCAATTGGGATCCAGTTGACGAGCCGGGAACAGGACTACTGTTGACTTTTGATACAACCGGGCTCGATGAACGTATGGTGGAGCTCTGGCTTGTAGAACTTCCACCAGGGGACACCGTGTTTGAGATGATAGAACTCTGGATGTTGGAAACGGCCACGCTCGACGAAGTGGTCCTTCCAACAGTGCTATGCAGTGAAGTGCTAGATATTGTTGTGTTTAAATAGGGAGCCCGTCCCCCAATTGCTGCGCCAAGGGAGCAAAAGAGCGATATCGCCCACAAATGAGCGGCGATGTATAACATAACTAGATAGAATTCTTTTTCCTGAAGTAAAGAAGGAATGAAATGCACTCAAAAGTGTTGATTTCCGGAAAATGAATGATGTCTTTGAAACGAATTGCTTCAGCAGTATCTGGCAGCTGTGAAGTGGATTGGAAAAGAGGAACAAAAACTCCCACCCTTAATAAAGACAGTATGAGGACATGTAGGTATGGCCCTTGAATAAGAAAAGGTTTAAAAAACCATAAAAACTCCGAATTATATTCTGTACCTGAATAGAGTGCTGACCCAGATTCAGCCAGGGACGTGAGCTAGAAGGGGGGCATAAAATAAAGTTTAAATTCTTCAAGGATGAAAAGGTGTAAAATTACGAGTTAAATGCAAGCAAGTAAAGCGAGGCCGAAAGATCCTGGGATCATGGATGTAGTAAGATTCTTGTAGCTGAGCTTGAAACAGCCCAATATTGTGGCCACTCAGCACTGGGGGCCGGAACATCAGCAATAGAGATCAGCGAAGTTCTACATTATCTAGGCTGCGGTATTTATTATCCCATGTTTCATGTTTCATGACATTTATATACGAAGAAGTACCTTTCTGCCAAGCAGTCATGGTGGTGCATAACATACTACTAATACGTTAGGTACTTACCTGAGGTCAGATCCCTCTATCATGCCTAATTTTATTTCATTTAACCAATTTTCGAGTCTCTTCTTTAATCTAAGTCCCTTATAATATTTCAACGGAACACTTGCAGCAGATCGAATCACCCTCTTTTTCCCATTCTTCGTTCGCCCACTACAAAATGGTGTTTCCAAGTGTGAACCTCTGGGTGGCTTTGACATTCATCGTCGCTATTGCAGCTTCTCCTTTGGAGAAGCGCGGTTCAAGTGTCCTTATTGGTTACCGAGCCGTTAAACCAGTACGTCAAACCAGAGCTCTTGCGCAGAAGAGTACCTAAGTAGTAGAATTTGCTAACATCACGTCCGTAGATACTGGCCCAAAAGTACTTCGAGGCTGGGAGCACTCTGACGTGGACTACGCAAAGCGGCGATCAGCTGGGAGATGGCGTTTACCTAACCCCGGGAATTGGGCAGTGGCCAAGTAATGACCAAACCGATTGGGACTGCGCTATCCTCGCTGATTCTACGGCCTGGGATAAAGTGAACAAGGCATGGATCCCCCAGTCGTGGCAGAACGGCTGTAAAGCACTATATTGGACTCCGGGAAGTAAGTGATTTGACAAATTCTTTTGAGACCATAACGCACAAGACCTGGGTGTGGTGTGCATTGCATACTTTCGCACAGAGCTCTCAATGTATTCCTTTGAAATTGGTCCTTTATTCTTTTTGTCGATCCTGCATGTTCTAAAATCTTGTCTTCAAAAGGAACCAACAGACCCGCGTTTCTAGCAGTATTAGACTCGTCATTCACGGAGTCTAATACTGTGCGGATGAGCCTAGTTGATCCGGCTCTTCCTGATGGGGATATTCTGCAGCTACTGATTCCCCCGCAACTGCTCGGTTCCAGAGGTGGTTTGAATATCGTCACTCAGTGCGCTGCAAAGTCGGATCCGGAGGCCATTGCAGCCATAAGTGCGTATGGTACCGCTGATTGGAGTAGCTGGTCCAACGTAAAAGGCATCCCACAGTCGGTATGAACAAAATAGACGGGAAGGTGGACTCAAGAAGATGATTGGATTGTTAAAGGCAGGAGGACACTGTTGGCTTATTGTCTTCACTGTTTGTTGTACAGTAGAACTCGGCTATAACGAATTGAAGGCCTCTCGGGGCATAAGTCAATTATCCTCTGAAGTACATAAGCTTGGCCAAGAGATAAAATGCAATTTGGGAGTAGATTAATATATTAGAGCCCCCATCACCCCTGTATCAAAGTTAATTAAGCTAATATCAAAGCTTGGGAGGTCGTCCATACGTTATCCAGGTTCCACTGTATTTTTACTGTTTGTATTCCCGAGTGGGTTGACATATTTCAGCTGTCACACTATGTTCAATGTTGTAGTTAGGGCTAAATTTAGGTGGGTCTTCCCCGGCCCCCATGCATGGATCCAGGCAGCCTTAATTAAACATTAAACATTAGGTTACTACGAAATTAGTATTTCTGTTTCATCACATTACCTGACTTGCGCGCCTTCAATAGTTAGATACGGGAGACACTGATCCTTTTGACATTAGTCTTGTCGGCATGAATGAAGCGCTTTGCTCTATCCTCGCCGGCGAGGAAGAATGGTGCTATGATTCGACGGGCAGGTCCATCACATTCAACAAAGACGGCACTGGCCAGGTAAACCCGTAGCTCATCAACGTAAATGACTATCTGTGAGACGGTCGCTGATCAACTGAAAGCTGTTATGCCATCGCGAGCACGGCTGCTGGATTGCTACAGATCTTAAGTGGAAGAGTACCCAACGACATGACCGCGTTGGGCCACCGGACAAAGCTGTCGAGACCGCGCGCAGCGGCCCTCATCTTCTTGGGCAGCTCGATCTTGAAATAACGCTGGGAAAAGAGATGCCAAAGTGGGTGCGAAATTCAAGCCTGTCGGCTATTGTGAACGAGCACATTCTCACAGACGAGGCCTTTCAACCCAAGTTGTATACTATCAGAATCGAGAAAGGCAACTTCATCGAGCCCTGTTGCGTTGGCTTAGACGATAAGCATATCCCAGGAGTCACGGTTCCCCCTTCAAGGTTCGCCCTTCGTATCATATTTGATAAATCGCCATATCCTCCACGATCTGAATGGAAAAGTGCCGAGGGTGGCCCAGATAGCTATGAATTTTGGAATCACAAAGAATTCGTGGCGCGACGTTCTCCGGAGCTGGAAAAGCAAGGGCGAGCCATGAATGACATTCCTCCAGCATGGAACTGTATAGTCTCTTAGTTGTCTGGAACTGGAACTGTCTGTGGAGGCTGTTCCCATGTGGTTTAGCGATGATTTTATTGGTTTATTTGGATTCAGTTATTTTTCTTAGTTCCCTGTTTTATTATTTCTTTCTTAACTAGACCAACTAAAACAAAGATATTAATCACAAAGTTCGATTGTTGCCTGCAACGTCCTGGCGCTGGCTTGTCTGAACAGTATGGCCCTGAGTCAACGATGGGGCATCCGGATGCGCGAGACACTTTCTTCGCTCATCATTTCGCAGGGAACGATTTGTTGGATGTTGATGGAAAGAGGGTGGTATATGATCTCAGGGGATAGGAACACCAATTGAAAGATAAGGAATGCAGCTTGGTCTTTGAGCCCTAGAATACGCACCAAGGTGTTGAGGTGTAAAGAACAGCATTGCTCCGTATTCCTTAGGACATAGATGCGCAGTCTATGACTACTGTCGTCGATATGGATCGAACCCTCGTCACTGTGTACTGTGACTATGAAATCATTCAGCCGAAGCACTGAAGGTTTTTTTTAACCATCGCATTCATAAACCCGGTATTGTTGTAGCTGTGGACGGAAATTGAAACCCTCGGTTTCTACGATTTCCGGGTTATAGCGAAGAGCACAGCTGCCCATGCATCATTTCAGTCAGTAGCTGCTATACATTTTGGGGTATCTCGACTTACCGATAACCTTGGAAATATACCGTGTTTCCCGCATAGAAGACCCCAACGCTGGTTATCACTTAGGAAAAGCAATGATGGATAAATAGCATATGCCGAACAATGTTTAAGGATATGTCCACAGTCTAGACCGTACGCAGCGGCATTATCAAGGCGACTAACAGAAGAGAAATATTGATTTTTGCGTTCCGGCTTCCAAATCTTTTTCCTGTGGATTCAAAGAGACATGAGTTAGCAAAAATAATGGGGGGATATATTAGAAAGCACTGACTATGCTGGTACCGATGCTAGTCACAACTTCTTGCTCAAATTCGATTCTTTGCTTCTGCTTTTCAGTAAGTTCGCCAGTATATGTCTGCGCCCTATCAAAGTCTATCCAGATATTCCTTTCTGGATTTGCTTCCACAATAATCATATTCCTTGGATACACATCCATGTGGAGAACTTGTGCTTCATGAATGATAATAGCCATGCCATTAATAAAATTCTGCATTCTCTCTTTCGTATAATTAGACAGACTCAGTTCTTTCATGTTAGGGATATATTCTAGAAATATAGCTGTAGGAGGAAATGCGTCTTTTAGAAATTTCTTGAGGTGCGGCAGGCATAGAATTGGATCGATTTTCTCCATAGTCCCATAGAACCGAGGGGTGATTCCACGAGCACAGACTCCTGTTTCTGACAGTCGCCGATATGCTGTCGACTCGCATTTGTAGATATTGTATTCACGGTCTGCTGTTTCTAAAGGGAGTCTCCAAGGCTCACGGCCGTGGTGCTAAGGAAACGTTAGCATGCATCTTGTACTAGAATTCTTTGCCTTGAACCATTACCTACCACGCACAGGTTTGTCCTCTAATGGTGACAAGGAATATGCTGCAATATTTCCTATCGGCGATCACATCCTTGAACGTAATTTCGGATTCATTGACGTCCTTGAACTCCATTGTGGCAATACTGCTGTATCAAAGGATAGCAAACGCCATGCAGTGCATGGGTAGGTGGAACCAGACAGAAGATATCTGATGGATGTCAGTCTTGGTATTTCACGCTAAGCTATTACAGTAGGCTCAGGATGATTGGGTACCTAGGAAAACTGGAACTATTTCTCACCGAGCGGAGCCAGTTAACACCGCTTTTTTGCTTTGAGCCATTACCTATCTTAGGAATCCTAGTCCTATCAACACGACTTCTCTTTCATTGGGTAGAGGACCACTAGACCTTTGACCTGGGAGAATGGGACTTCATCTAAGCGAGGTTATATTTCCCCCACTCCAACCGAGACGTACGTCTTATCATGCCTAAGATGGCCTCATTGAACTTGGACGATTATTGTTGGCTCCAAGTGCCCGAACAATAGCAGCCTCCTATTCAGGAAGGCGGCTATTGAGGTCGCAAGAACAATTGCCAGTGACGGGTATTCAATGGACTCGAGGTCAGATAGCTGATCAGAAACTTATTAGTTTCTTCCAGCAGTTTGGGAGTCATGATACTACACTGTTATCTACAGGCTTCACTTTCATTCACTCCAGGCCAATTACTTCAGAAAAATGCAACGCAACAAAGATCGCCTGTATGTTGCCCTTTATGCTCGTGGAGGAGCTCCTAAGATGCTGGGAAAGGAAGATTTGTGAGTCCAATTCAATATTCGGCTGCTTCATCGATGTCAATAATCTAAAGGTTATCTTCTAGTTATTACTGGGCGCTGATTGTTGGTCCCAAGGTTGAGGCGCAAGACAAAACAGGCGTCCGCTACCACGTGAAGGAAACATTAAAAGTGGGAGGTAGCGAATGGGTCTTTGAGGAGACTAAATGCGAACTCGTGGCTACTAACATGTTGCTCGTTCGAATTATGGTCGGCAAGATAGTTGACGGAAATCGTCTTGCACAAACTTTGCGAAGCACGCCAATCCGACAGGGCATAGCGGGATGGAACTGCATTGCTTGGGTACAGGAGGCTTTGGAGCGACTCAAGGCAGACGGCACAGCCCTAGGCACAAGTATAATCGGCTGGGAAATGGTCCGCAAAGAGGCAATGGCCTATTGCCAACGGAAGAAAGATCAGCATCGTTTTGACGGGCAGGGGAGATTTGATATGGCTAAAGTCCCAACATATGACTTGATCGAGCGCAAGGAGACTATCAACTAGTGCAGAAAATATTGCAAACCTCGTTAGAAAGCACCAAAATACTCCTGGCTAGGGCACCCGGCATTGGAGCGAGAAATTTGTCAATTTTGTTGACCTAAAAGGGATTTTGATAATTGACTTGGAAGGCCGTAGTATATTTCTAGTAGAATGGATACCATCTGGTGGTTTCCCAGTCAATAATGCCAATGATATTGTCACTGCAGACCAGAATGTTGAGGCTGCTAAGGTCGCCGTGAATAAACACAATCGGTGAGGGTTCGTTGTGTTATCGAATCAACTCCTGTACTGCGGGACACAGTCCCGGGCTGAAGTCCATGCCATTTCGCAAATGACGATGAAAGTCTTATACATTGGAAAAGCGTCTAAAGCGTAGAGGAAATCTCGGCAAGCGTATTCTGCCTTCCGTAGAAGCAACACCCATGCCTTCTGGGGGCACTATTTCTCGTAATTTTCGTATCATCTTCCGTAGCTGAGCGAGAAGCTTCATGTTCTTTGCCATTTCGATAAACTCAGTTATGGCCAATCATATCTCCCTTGATTCTTTTTTATCATGATGTAGGTGCATCGCCGATGGCTAAAAGCGTACCCGATCTTCGGAACTGGTATGGACGGATTTTGTCCCACAGAACGCATGGTGGCTGCTTCTGACAAGCATATTTGACACACAGCCGATTTGTTAACATGAGAATGCTCCCTTTGGATGGTCAGATAGTCCTGAGGGCTGCAATTGCGAAGAGTGTCAAGCTTAAACAAGGCGCAGTCACTGACCGGAGCCAGGGTCCTGCATATCGGACTCCCGAGCGCCATTCATTATGAATAAGGTATGGCCCCTCTCTCACCTGTGGGTAGGTGGTGTTAAGTAAGATGATTCCTCTTATTCAAGAGACCTGAGGAACATCCATATTCCCGGACTTACCTTGCATGTAGGTCCTAACTTACATGTAGTTCGTACCTACAGATGCAAGCTGTCGATCACAAATATTTTTTATTCGTCGGCAGAACTCAACATGCGATTGAACTGGGATTACCTAGCTCTCATATAGCCATAACAGCACAACCCAGCGATGCGCGAGTCACATTGCTGTGCCTGAGAGATCACGACTCGGAAAAGTCAGGGTCACATTCGTCGCTCACCGGGCGACGCTAGAGAGAAGTCAGACGAGTAAGTAACTGTAGTTGAAAGAGGGGTTGTAGTTGTACTATTATGGCTGCCCCTAGTTATAGTTATGCCGTTGTCCTTAAGTAAGACCAAGCTAGCATGGATGCCTAAAGGCTAAGGCTATCCTCAGCCTTAGCGCGGGTGACGCTGCGTCATTCCGCTATCTTTCGGCCTGAATTAAACTAGTATCAGATCAAAACAACCCCTCGTTCTCCCACCAGCGCCGACCGAACCTGATCTTGTTTGTCTTTGGAAGACAGAATTACCGCGTACAAGGTGTGTGGATGGTATTCTTTCTCTCTTTTTTTTCCAGCACACGTGATTTCCTCGTTTTCTGTCCCGTGATTCCATTGTTTTGCTTTGCACTCAGAACCAAGTCGCGGCATGCATCTGAAAGCACACGGCTCTTTCAAGCGACTAGGTCTGTGTATATGAAAACACCTGACCTTAAACAAAAGTTGCAGCGGCCTGTGTTGTCGAAGCCCTGTTAACAATATGGAATCTTGTTGTCTCTCCGAGGCAGTCATCTATGTTCCAGCGACGGATTCGAAAAAGAAAAGCGAGATATCGTGTACTGATCAGTCGATGTTATAGCACACTTCTTTTCCGTTCCTGTTATTTATTAGCCGTTTTGGCCCGCGAATACGGCGACATGAGCACGTCATTTGTCGAGGACCTCTGGTCCAGCATATTCACGCCTGGGCCGACGCAGAGCTTACTCGTGGCCACCAACGCGACATTTGCAGCGCTCCAGCTTGTTCTGTTCCTGCTCCTTGTTGCGACATATAGTGTGCATTTTGTCGTTCTTTCTTTCCTTTCCGGGGCGCTATGGTGGTCTATTAATTGGTTTGCCAAGGAAGTGCAAGAAGTCCAAGCGCGCCAGGAGGAAGAGAAACAACAGCAAGATGCTATCGCCGAAAAGGATAAATCCGGGTCGAGTAGCAGGTTCAATATCTCCGCGGATACAAATGATTCCGACACGGAAACAGAGGTCGGAGGAGTGTCGAGGACTAGAAGACGCCGGGCTAACCAGCCCGAGGCAACAAATCCAAGTTCTCATGACGATGAAAAGCACGGTCAAAAGCAAGGTGTTCATGGAGAGAGCTCCGGCTATACAAGCACTGACAGTGAGTGGGAGAAAGTGGATAAAGACAAGTCGGCATGATGATCCGATAGATTGAGCTACGATTGGGCCTCAACGTCTATTTCGTTACATGTACCGCCACACAGGGCTTGTACCTTTATACCCTTATCGCAAATTTTTTTTTCCTGTTCGATATATATTGTTCATATAAGATCTTCAGCGAATTCAAGCGCCAGCAACCGAATATAGTACCTTAGACGGATTTTCATGTTTTTAAATTGACAAGACAAGACCGCAAAGTTCATGTAAAGAAATCGTTGAATGGACCGTATAGGCTTAGAGGATTAATATCGTCCAGTAATAGTGATCAATGATCAGTTGCTTGTAAGTATTGATAAGGAGATGATTCGATGCGTTGAATCTCTGTGTATTGCTTGCCTATCTAGTTCGTTGTTACATACGACTCAGGGGTTGAAGCTATAGCTAGCCTCGCAACAACTAGTGTCACGTGACCTTACGGTCAGATTCTTTACACTCCCCTTCGTTCAATATCCGCAGAGTCAACCATTTCAAATCCAAAAGAAAGCATGAAAATCAAAAAAAACAATATGACTCGGAGGGTGTTGAACGCTCAATTCACAATCTGTAGATCTTGGTGTTGCGATCCAGAGATCTATATTCCCACTAACCTGTTCCATAACCATATCACCATTTCATGTTCAGGGATTCAGTAAATTTTCCAAGTATCTCTGATGAAGATGCCTTAGTCAGGCTGTCCGCAAGCATGTCGGTGGTAGGGATATATATTGGCTTTATCTCTCGGTGGTTTATAAAGTCGCGTATGGCATGATATCGAATCAGGATGTGCTTGCTTCGAGAATGCAGCACTGGATTATCGGATAGCTTCATTGCGGACTGATTATCCATATAGAATGGAGTCGGTCCCTTAGATCCTTTCTGAATCGAATGCAAGAAATGTCTAAGCCATACTGCCTGCTTGGCTCCGTCTGATGCAGCAATATACTCAGCTTCTGATGATGAAGTTGCAGTAATTGGTTGCTTTCGGCTTGACCAGCTTACAGGGCCACCAGCTAGCATAAAGATATACCCACTAGTCGAACGTCCCTTTGTGGCATTGGCATATGACGCATCCGTATAACCGACCAATATCTTACTACTCCCCTTTTCATCTAACGCTCGGTAGATGATAGCATATTTGATCGTACCGCGGACATATCGGAGTATTCGCTTGACCGCTTCTAAATGGACTTTTGTAGGTTCAGCAAGGTGTTGGCTGAGACGATTGACAGGAAACTGGATATCTGGCCGCGTTCCACCAGCTAAATATGTCAGTCGTCCAATGATTCTTCGGAACTTTGAATGCAGATCTTTTGGAAGACGTTGGGAATCTGCAGAGAGGTTCGTACTAGGTCCAAGAGGTAGGATACGATCCTTGGAGTGATCCATGCCAAATTCCTTGAGCATCTGAGTAGCATAGAATTCTTGATCCAGTCGTATACCTCCATTTGGAAGCCAGGTGATTCGGATTCCTAATATCTTCTTTGCTAGTCCGGAATCCTTCATTGGATGAAATTTCTTGAGTTTCCTCTTTGTCCAGTCAATGTCCTTAGTTGCTTTACCGAACACTAAGATATCATCCACGTATAGCGCAATAATGACTCCTCGTTCATTAATAAAGACACTTGAATCAGCTGTTGAAGGCTTAAAACCAATAGTGTTAACGAATGACTTGACTTTCTGATTCCAGAGGTTGGCAGATTGTCGTAAGCCGTACAGCGATTGTAAGATCTCACAGACCTGATCTGGTTCAGTTGGTCCGAAACCATGGTCCTCTAAGCCCTGGGGAATTTCCATGAACATTTCCTTGTCGATTCTTGAGCCTACGAAGGCGTTTGTAGCGTCAAGTAGATGAGCAACCATCCCGTATGAAGCTGCAATAGCGAACAGCACACGGAGGCTTTCCAGTCGGATTACTGGTGCAAATGTGTCTTCAAAGTCTAAACCTTCCTGTTGAGAGAATCCTCTGGCAACTAGTCGTGCTTTGAATCGTTCTAGACGCCCATCTGCGCCATATTTCAGATCGAAGACCCATTTACATGATATGACTGATCGTCCGATCGGTCGTTTAACAAATTTCCATGTGCCGAAGCGTATCAGATTTCGAATCTCAAGACCAATGGCTTCACGCCATCTAGGTCCATAAATCGGATGATTGACAGCTTCCTCATAAGTCTTGGGTATAGGAATTTGCTCCCCTTCAAGCCGCTTGTCAACTCGTAAAGCAAACTCGTCGTCTTCGCCTAGTAGAAGTTCTATTGCAACTGCTAAATTGGCTGCTTCTCGTAGACGTGTCTCCTCATGAGAGACTTGGGAAGAACTATCCGTTGTTGATACTTTACTCGCTCCCCTTTCTTCCCGACGTCTCTCTTGACGACTTTTCCGGCCGTATATCTGCTCTGTTTGCTGTGATTCCATTAACGCCTGGGTTGGCATTCGTACACGCCCAGATCTTCGCGTCGTAGCACTCGGTTGTGGTGCTTCAGTTGATGGAGTAGTAGTAGGAGAGGTTGGATCAACTAGATCCGGTGTAGTCAACGTAATAGGTTCTTGATTATATGACTCGTTGACTGCGGTAGTTGCATCAACATCATCCTTGTGGTTGAACACAGTAGGACTTATAACGGTAGTTGGTGCAGAATTAATAATTGGATTGACAGTGTGGTTAAGCACACTAGAATCAACATGACTACTGCTGATATTACCGAATATGCAGCATCTCTCAATGAGGCTGTTATATGCCTCGTCATTGGTAAATTCTCGATCACCCGCTTCATCAGAAATGAAGCCTCGTTGATCTTCTAAAAAGATCGGATTGGTGACCTTCCGTACTCGCCCTTGTCTATCAAGCACGAGATATTGACTGCTACTCTTGGTATAACCCACAAAAACACCTTCCTGCGACCTAGGATCAAGCTTATCCTTTGTCTCAATGTGGAACCAGACTTTGCAAAAAGGAACTTTGAGCTTTGCAAGGTTATACTTCTTCTTATAAATCATCTCGTATGCAGATTTCCGTTTCCTTCCTTCTCTCGGTGAGAACACGGTTCGGTTTCGAAGAAAATTGGCCATCCTAACTGCATATCGCCAATACTTCTTTGGAACATTCATCTGCTGCATTATCGCTCTCGCGATCTCAAGTATGAACCGATTCAAACGCTCTGCTGGTCCGTTCTGTGGTGGAGTATATGGCTCTGTAAATTCTAGGTCGATTCCCTTCTTCTTTGCCCATGATTCTAACGCGGTAAACTCCTTCGCGTTATCCAATCTAATATCAATCAAGGCCTTTCCTAGAATACGTTCCTCTCTGGCTATCCACGTCTCTAAAATCTCGATCACGGTCTCGGTACGTCGGTTATCCGTGATATAAAGCCATGAGAACCTAGTTGCATCATCAACTATCGCCAAGTAATACTGGCCCTGATATGGTCCCCAAAAATCAATATAAACTCGCTTTAATGGTTCCTTCTCCTTTGGAACCTCTCCTCGGTTCTGGCGTTTAACACTCTTTGCCTGAATACATGTCTCACATGTCAAATCGTACGAGTCTGGAAGCTTCAAACCCATTCGCTTCGCCAAACGTTTCATTCGTGGCTTCCCTGGGTGTCCAAATCGCTTATGAAGTAGATCCCAATCTGGCTCTCCAGATTGAACTATTCGGGCCTCTTCATTATCCATTCGCCTCGACTTCGTTATGAGCGCGTCCTGGGATTTAACTGAGCCTAGGTAGCTCGTTCGGCCGATGTTGTAACCCGTTGCCAATGTCTTTCGATCCTTCCTGTAGAATCGATATCCATCTTTCTCATGAGCATTGTAGATTCCATCTCGATACAATACTTGTGTTGAGAGAAGGTTTTCTTCCATGTCTGGCACATATAAAACATCATTCAACCTTGCCACTCCTCCATCCATAAGAGGAACTCTGGCAACCCCTTTTCCCATAATCTTAAGGTTTCCTCCTGCAGTCTTTAGGACGCCTCTGTATCTTGTGTCAAGTTTTTCTAGGCATTGAATATCGCCGGTGCAGTGACTCGTTGCACCTCCATCAATAGTCCACTTCTTGACCTTTTTCTCACTTCGGTCTGGGTCTATGCTTGTAACTCGATCTGCATAATGGACTCCAATCCACACCCTATGTGCACTTTCTTCGCTGCTTTCCTCGCTGACACTCTCATCCTCAGTATCAGATTCTTTAGAAGCCTTCCTGGCCTTTCCCTTAAACCTAACTTTCTTACTTCTCTTCTCATGCGCTTTCTTTCTAGAGCTTCGCGTCTTTGAGCTCTCTTGAGAGTCATCTCTAGACTCTTCTTTCGACTTCTTTCGTTTGTCTGGTTTTGGACAATTCCTTGCAAAATGACCCATCTCGTCACAGTTGAAGCACTTAATATCTGATGCGCGGTTTGCCGATTCGTTGGCTCCGATGGTCTTATTGGTACTGCCACCTTGCATGCGCTCTTGCTGTTGTAATCGTGATAGTACAAGCCCTCTTGATAAATCTCCAGCTCCCAGTATTGAGAACTTCATAGAATCGTACTCCGACGGTAATCCTTCCAGAAAAATAACCATAATCGTCTTCTCTGGTAATTTCACTTCTCCGCCGCTCACGTCAACTAGCTCCGTATGCCTCTGTTCCAACTGCTGTAGTCCTGCCTCTACTGTCGTTGTAGAGCTCATTTTCCATGTTATCACATCGCGAATCGCATACGC
>JAMAFX010000171.1:0-50405 GCA_023625875.1 Trichocomaceae sp. PYS4502 | reverse complement strand
TGCGAATGGAGGAAATATTCCTTACTAGCTAATTAGGCGTTTTAGAGAACGGCAGAATAATTGAGATTGATAGGTAGACCACCCCCTGCAGCCCCACCGTACTATGGAAATTACCTGGATAGACCATAGTAGTCTTCGTACGCCCAGGTGAAAATATCTTCACCTGGGAGCGTTCCTCCTAGTCAGTTGAACCAATCTAGTCTTTTGCTTCATTCTCACGTACATAGTACATTTGTACGCTCAATAATATACATATAATGCTATTGGCTTAAAATCTTTCCCACAGACCCACATACCGGGAAATAGTAGAAGCCGATTGGCTAGAAACATTTGGCCGTACATGATTCGCTCAGTAAACCCACTGGACCCACTCAATCTCGGGATCAAACTTCGCGGTGAGGCAATGAGAGCAAAGCTTTGGTTTTTGCGTGGAGCTAACAGGGTTGCTCTGCTTCGCACCCCGCAAATAAATAGACGTAGACCCACCCAATATAGCCAATCATATCAAAAATATATACAATGGTATCCACTTTTTAAATACCCCGTGCCTCGTTTCCAAAGCGTACAATAACATTCACGTCCGACCTGCGCTGGGAGCTTTTCTTCCCAATGCTTTCTTCATCACATAGAAAAGCAGCGAAATGGCACACAATCCCCCTCCACTGGAGCCATTGTCACTGGGTAGCATCGCAAATGTATTGAGAGAGATACAAGAAGACTTGAGCTGACCCCCTCCCAGTTGGCTACCTCCCGCAACGCCAAGATTCTCGTGTGACAACCTCCGTCCCCGAATCCTCTTTCCTCGACTTCTTTGCGCAAACCCTTGTCTACTCTCGCAAATTCTGCACTGACCCTGAATGCTGTTCCTTCTTCGAAGCTCCCGATGACGAGCCTCCCCCCTTTTCAGGAGCTTACTCTGTCCCAGAGATTCAAAGAACAGAAGTGACCGGCAGAGTGGAATACCCCCTCTCTTTGTTTGCAGACCTCCCCGATCTTCCCTCGGCTGAGGTCTTGCAGGCGCTCACGCGAAGCTTTCGCAGGAACTTTCAGGAGGTGGCCCCTTTTCTATCCACTCTACCTGAAGCAATCTTGAGCCAGAGAGATGCCCCGCCGTATCTCACTCTAGCAAAGGCCCTGGTTGGCGCAGCAGTCTCCAATGAGCACAAGCGCTGGGCGAGTACGCTCTGGAATGCTTGCGTTAATATCATTACTGCGACTGTCGAAGTGGACAATAGCCTTGGAAGAACACTGGAATGGCAAGAAGCGGTCTGTGACCATTTTTATTTGATCTCCTGTGCAAACATAACTCGGACTAATTTCCTCATCTCCTTATCGATTGCCAGGTCATCTATATGATAGCTTATGGAACGTTTCACGCCGACAAAGACGTCTGGCGTGATACGGATATCATCAACGGATATCTTCAAGGAGTTGGTCCACCCAGGGGAGCCAGAGAATAAGAACGTGCTTTCTAATCTGCCCACAGGGCCTGCAATACCAACCGTATGCTGTGAGGGAGTCTGCCAATTCCAGAATTTCTAAGCCCCAAGAGTCGGACAAGGAAAAGATGCTATCCGCGTTAGTAGTATACTTGAAATCGGCAACTGTATCAGCCGCTTACCATTTACAGCCTCTTGAAACTTTACTTTATGATTGATACCTTTCGGTCGATACACTATAGGACCACGTCGAATGTTACACATTGCCGCGTGCTGAAGATAGGTCATGCGCTGCAATACAACTTTGCTGATATCTATCAAACCTTGGTCGAGGCAGGGACGGCGCTACCATCGGATTTATCGATTGATGACCACCTCCTTATTCTCGTGGCGATCCTCAGGGATACCAACAAACTCCTGCAATCATTGGGACCTTTGACCTCATGCAATCCCATCCCGCCAGGGCTTGAAAATCGGATGTCCCCGGACGTGGCCAGCAGTGACCGATCTTCCTCCGGAACATGGCCGCATCACAGCTACAATCCATTCTTGTCCTTCACGGCACAAGCACAGTCTAACAATTTGAGCACATTACTCCTTCAAGCTCTTGACGTCTGGCAATTGTCGCTCGAGCGCAACCGTCCACAACCCACGAACAACAGGGCGATGACCTCCCCCGACTCTCTCCTGGCGCTCATGCATTTCAACAAACTCCTCCTCCTCACAGGACACGTCATATACCTCCTGCCATCCATGGCCGGCTATCATCCCGACCGAGGGAGATTCAGCATCCCGTACGCGCCCGCGCCTGCGCATGCGCCTGAAGGCTCACGCTCACGCTCGGACAAAGCAAGCTTCGACTTCAGCTTCAGCTTCAGCAAACCCACCCTAGCCCTAGCCCTACAGATACTCGACGCCGTCGGCACTAGCTCCCAACAATCAGATCATACCGAACCAGATATCGCTCGGACGGCCGCGCTCCAACCGCCACGCACACCACCAATGTGGTATCCGCTGGCCTTGTTCTTCGCCGGCCTCGTGGTTCGCGACAGCATCCTCCACAACCAGCGGGAGCCCAGTTGCGTCGCCGAGACCATGTCTCTCCCCCGGCAGCTGGTGAGGGTGTTTCGATCGGAGCTCGTGCAGCTCCAGGCGCAGTGGGCGTGTGCGGGACACATGGCGGATGTGGTTGGTCTTCATCCGGGTTGATCTTGACTGCTGTAGGTTTTACCGGAATGTTGTTTGATGGTAGTATTCTGCAGAATGATTGGAGTAAGCGTAGGTATACAAGTGTTTGGGCAGTATATTTCAAGCAATATGGCAGCATAAGAGTAACTTGTTGTTATACTAATCTTGTTAGTTGTCCATCCATTATATTTATCACTAATATTGATTTTCCAATCATTTGGAAAAGTCTCAAATTAGGCTTCCTATAAGTGTTTTGATGCTTCAAAATCACATGCAAAGGTAAAGTCCATCTGGTAGAATTAACTGCCTCAATTAAAGTGATCTATTGTCAATTGCTAGATTGTAACAATAAATGTGGTCTGCTATATCGATTACTTTCAGTAATAATAAACGATATTTAACAAAGCTATGTAGTATATACCCAGTTTATTCCAACCTGCTAATTGTTGGATTGGCAGTTAGGGCAATTAGAAGCTTTGCCCTACTAAACTGACTCAGCGGTTAAATCTGACACTAATTTCCATATTAAGAAAGAAGATAATTACGTAGCTATTTCTCATATAAGAGGTGATCCTTGCTTACCTACCTAGGTAGATTCAATATCCACTTAACAAGCGATTTCTTTTCAAATTTGGTTAATTTACCGTTAAATTCATCCTTTATTCAGCTGATTTCATTCTAGTGCCGGTACCCCATCGGAGTGCAGTAGAGGTATATCTATACCCACACTGGTCTTTTCTGTACTGTAGAGTCATTTCTTTTCCGACAATGGATGCACCAACCTTCCGCCAATTCGTGCCAGAACCAGGTAACCACCCACGACTGGGTAACATCGACTTCAAGGACTACGATATCTACTCCTGGGCAAAATGGGGAATGCAGCAGTCCTTTGTCCAAGAACTATGGGAAGGCTGGCAAAGGCTCTACCGAGAGCCGTTCTACGGCGTGACTTCTGATGGGAAGAAGGAGCCGAATCTGTTCTTCCTGTGCGGGGAAAACGCCCCGACGAGGGAAATGTGTGAGGCAGCCAAGGGCGTCGTATCCGTCACCGACAAGCTTGGGGTCAGTGGTAAAATGCGCTACCCCGTGGAGGCCGAGGAGTGGAGGCGCTGGCAGAACCCGGAATTCTACTTCTGCCAGTGTGGAATCCGCCTGGAGGAAGAGGAAGACGATCTGAAGCAATCCATCCTTAGCCTGGTCAGAGCCTCGCTTTCCGCGAAAGGATACCAGAAGGTTCTGGACTGTATGAGGATCAATCGCTTTCTTGGCGATCTTGTCGGTGCTCCCCACCTGATGAACGAGGAAAGTTACAATTTCATTCTCTTCGGTGACCCTTCGCCCACGGAGCCCTGGGGGTGGTCGATCTGGGGACACCACATTTCTGTATGCGTGTTTGTCCTTGCGGACCAGATGGTCGTTTCGCCTGTTTTCTTTGGCTGCGAGCCTAACCAGATCGATGTGGGCGAACACGCAGGGACCGAAATTTTCTCGGACATCATGACTCTCGCGGTGGATCTGATGCGAGCGCTGCCGGAGGATATCCGGACAAAGGTGATTGCATACGATAAATTGGACCACGAAGACATGCCAGAGGGGTTCCCACACCCTGCTGATGGCCGCACCCTGTGTGGTGCTTACGAGGACAACAGATTGTTACCGTATGCTGGTGCTGCTGTGTCAACTTTCCCGAAGCCTGCAAGGGAGCGCCTCTTGCGGTTGATCGAGGCATTTCTGGACTTCATTCCCGAGGGACCACTTAAGGCTAAGCTGCTCGATATCAGGGCGTCTTTGGATCGAACCTGGTTCATGTGGATGGGCAAGTATACGGACACCGAGCCGTTTCACTTTCGCATCCACAGCCCCATCCTAGTCTGTGAGTTTGACCATGAGTGTGGAATGTGGCTCACCAATTCCGAGCCAGGAAGATTTCATGTCCATACTGTGGTCAGAACGCCGAATGGGAACGATTATGGAAGGGAACTCCTACGCATGTGGCAGGAAAAACATGGGAAATCGTTTACCTAGGTACTTCATCGCAGTGTTGACCTACTCATTCACCAATATGTAAAGAGAATTGTTATCGTGCACATCTTTCATTTGTAGTCTTTCATACTTCTACTTAGAGGCCAGGTTATCCCGAGCCTGACGAGCGAATTTCTGGACATCGATGGGTGAGCGTAAAGATGCAAACCCTGGTCCCTGCCACCTTGCCAGTCCTTCCGCCATGCCCACCACACCTTGGACTTCGGCTTCTGAATATCCAAATGCAATACATGCTTTAATGTGGCTTCCAGCTTGTCGAGAAGCATTCAAGCCCACCAGTGCCCCGGTTAGTATCAGCTCGGATTCGCGCAATGGGTAGGTAGCGCGACCGATATTGTATCTGGTGATTTTGCTTCAGCAAAAAGAAGAAAACGGCCGAAAATGCAATTCGCTGCGGAGTGGCTTACCCGAACGTGACTGCATTGAGAAAGTACGCCAGATCTGGGTAGCATGTCTCTAGCATGTCAAAAACTTCACTGTTGCCCGATGCTTGATAGATTGTCTTTCGGGTCTGGATACCAAGTTCCACATTCGTCCCGTCATCTGGCGCAACGGGCTTCCTGCAAACAAGCAGCTTGAAATCAGCAATCGTGCGACGACCATCAGGTGTTGCAAATGGCTACAAACTTTTGAAGTTGGATCAGTGCCTCGCTGATACCGTGTAGTTTGAGGTAGCCAGCGAGGCCAAGACACGCCGGGAGAACCTGCGGCACCCCAACAAAGGGCCAGATAATGTTGAACGTTTCACGGGTGTTTTGATAGAGCTTAAGGATCTCATCCGTGGAGTCGCTTTTATCCCCAAGGTAAGCGTCAAAGAGAGGAGGGACAAGATCAGCTCGTTTGGCGGCGCAGCACATAGCGACCTAGAGCACACCTGTGTCAGGAAAGCACACCCATTTCATAGGATATCAGACCTACTAGCACCTGGAACCCTACTCCTGCAAGTCCCTCCTCATTGACACCAATGAATGTCCTGAGGAGGTCATGCAGCAAAAACTGGCCGTCGAATGGAATCGACCCCGTGGGTACGTTGGTGTTAACGTAGGTGGCCAAAAAGATCTGGAATTCATTTTTCTTGTCCATATCAAATAGCAACTTCGAGAAAGAGGAATGGTATTTGGATCAGTGTGCAATAACTATCCCGCTATGTTTGAAAGAATGTTATGTATAGTCTTGCCGCTCCGGGAGATGAATGTCTCGGCTGCCACAGGGATGGTTCAGCGTAGCCCTGAGACTCGGACTGGCATTGGCAACCCTCAATTCAAGTCAGTGTCGTCGTTGTCGTGGGGTACCGATTACTTACATACGCTTCAACCTTCTTGGTTCTCCGCAAAATGACCTCAACCCCGGATCGGCGCCTCTCCACGATCCCGTCCTCCTTGCGGGGTACCCCAGGTACTTGTACTGAACCGCTGGGGATAAAGGCTCGGGGTCCGTAGGGTTGAGAAGGTAACGTCCTGTATCTAATAAAGAAAAACAGTGTTTAACATGGCCAAGTTAGTTAATTTCGCTTTATCCGGCCAAGGCCTCGCTTACATGGGGGGACTTCTCCTCATCTATGTTCTATCCCTGTGCATCTATCGCTGCTTCTTCCACCCTCTGGCAAAGTATCCTGGGCCCCTGCTTGCAAAACTGACGGGCCTATATATGGACTATTGTGCCGCTATCGGCCGAAGCACCTACGAACGCTACGACTTGCATCAGAAATACGGCAGTGTGGTCCGCACGGGACCGAACGAACTATGTTTCTCAGATGCTGCCTCCATCAAACAAATATATGGACAGAGCTCGGAAGTCTGCGAGAAGGCCCCATTCTTCTATCGAGGCTTTACGCTGACTGGGGATGACTCTGTCTTCAGCGCCACTGTACGCGGTACCCACGGCCGAATGCGCCGGCTGCTCTCCAATGGCTTCTCGCAACAGGGGATTCTCAAGTCCGAGAAGGAAATTGCAAGAATGATTGAAACATATCTCCAAATCATTACCACCTGTGAGCAGCCCGTCGAGCTCCACGACCTAACACACAAACTCTTCAATGACATTATCAGCAAGCTGGCATTTGGCCAGTCGTTCAACATCCTGACCCAAGGAAGGAACCAAGGCGCCGAAGATATCGCTACATACTTCTGGATCAGCCCCCTCTTTGGACAGGTGCCGATTGCCCGTTATTTTCCGTTTGGAATCTTCCGCGCCGCTCGCAAGGCTTCGCCACGAATCATCAAGTTCGTTCAATCCTGCATCAAGGACTTCCGGCAAGACCTGAAATCTGGGTCTGCAAGTTCCGGTCTCCTGCAGCACATGGTTGAATCCAGGGACAGCGAGACCAGCCAGTCGTTCACGGAAGGGGAGCTGATTGAGAACGCTGTGATTTTTATCGTCGCCGGCAGCGGCACGTCCGCCTCAACTGTTATATGTTTGCTCTATGAGCTGGGCAAGCGACCGGAAATGCAGAAACGGCTTGAACAGGAGATCCGCGAGGCCTTCCCAAATACCGACGTCTTTCCCGACTACGCCACGGCGACAACCCTCGTACGTGCTTTCTTCCTCTTCCCCTTTCCTTCACCGGCATGCCATCCTTGACGTGAACTAATCAATATACATATATAGCCCTATCTCAACTGCGTCTTGCAGGAGACACTCCGCCTGCGAGGCCCCCTGGCCTCCGTTGCGCCCCGAATCTCTCCAGGGAAGGTCATCGGCGACCACCACGTCCCGGCCGGGACCATCGTCAGCAATCTCGCGTACACCACGCAGCGCGACCCGAGCGTATTCCAAAACCCGCTCGACTTCGACCCGAGCCGGTGGGAGAGCGCATCGCCGGAAATGAAGGCCATGAATCGACCGTTCAGCATCGGCTCGCGGAACTGCATTGGAATGCATCTTGCGCGCGTCCAGATGCTCCTCACAGTTTGCTCGCTGCTCCAGCGGTTTGATCTCCAGCTGGATTCCCGTATGACGGATGAGATGATGGTGCTACGTGACCAGGGGTTGATGGATCCGGTGGGGAGGAAATTGTGGATGTATGCTAGGGAAAGGCGAAGCCAGAGTTGAACTGCATAGTATAGTACATTACAGTACAGGAAGGCAGATGGCATCGGCTTGATTGGGGATGATTGTATGATTCCTGGTATGACATGGAGCTTGGATGGATATGTCAATGCTGTCTACCAACTCGCAAATGAATGGAAGATTGCGCGATTGCAATAACCACGCCGCAAGAGAGGACAGATTAGGTAGGTCGTATTGTACCAAGAATATTTTGTCGGGTCTAGCACTTGGCTGCTCATACTGGCAAGAGCATGTCATTTTTAATGTCATTTTTCTAGCGGTGTACCTAGGTACTACTCATGTTGATCTACGGTCTACTCATTTCATGGCCTTGCCCGTCACGGGTTATTTTTGCTTTGCTGCATGTTTCTTTTTGTATGTAAAAGCCTTCATCAATCAAACAGCTGGCCTTAAGACAGCACACGACCAGATCTGAAGCGACATGTACAAGTAATCGTGATCTGCTGAGGTCGTATACATACATCGGTCGAACGCCTAATTGCCCGTTGCGACCTTGACTATAAACCCCTCCAGCGTCTCGAGCAGCCGGTCAGCCCCTGCCTCCTCGATAATTCCAAAGATAGCATCTCTCCTACCACACGCGGCAGACCCCTGGACTGCCAATCCAGCAATGTGGCCACAGTCACTCGGCCCGTAGGTCCGCACCATGGGCAGGGCTGACGGGCGAAAAGCAGGCCAGGGGGCTTTGCCGTTCACAAACGCAATCAACTCCGAGCAGAACTGATTTTGCACGCCGCGCTGTCGCTCAGTCAGAAGCTTGTTGAAGTTCCGAAACAGAAACAGCAGGTCTGTGATGTGGGATGTGTGGCCCTGCCACCGGCCTGGGAAGGGATTGCGCTCGTTGAAATGGTACAGGTAGCACTCGCCATCGCTCCAAGTTTGGGCGATGGCTACCGCCGGCGCATACCAGGTGATGTCGTTGGCGAATTGGAGAATCGCGAGAGCGGCATCCTCGTTGTTGCTTTCTTGGCTGATGCCGTAGACATTGCTTAATCTGGATGCTATCGTGCTGTGATTTGCAAACTCCTCCTGGAGATAGGACATGAACTGCGCGGCGATGTTTGATTTCTTTGCGCTATCGAGAATGCCACTTAGGATGGATGCCTTGGTGGCTTTATATCAGTATCTGGGTGTGAGAATAGGAAGCGCAATGGGAGCATACATCGAACTGACAATCCCCAATAAAGATCTCCCGACACCACCCCTTGTGCAACTGAGTGGGAATCCCCTGTTCCAGGCTCGCAAACGTAGGCACTTCGCGGCAAATATCGCCATCGAGCACTGGTCGGCTAGGCAAGAAGGCAATCTTGCCAAGCTGATCGGTGTCCATGTTCTGTAAATATTCTATTCGCTGCTCCGCCGCCAGACCTTGTAAGCCGAGGGCTTCCACCGCACCCGCGTAAATACTCTCGTGCGCTGATGCAGGGAGCGGTCTGGCAGCCAGAAATTGCCCTCCAAGGCAGGCCAGGCGTTTAAAGAGCGGAGCTTCCGCTGCGAGATGAAGCATTCCAGATGCTATCGCGCTGGTTAGTACATTGCTTCTCACAGTCTTGGGCACGTTGGATGATCATTCACCAGCTCCGGCACTTTGACCCACAAAGGTAATATTATGCGGGTCACCATTGAAGCCTCCAATGTACTCCTTCACCCAGGTAAGGGCGGTTTGCTGATCTCGAAGCCCGTTATTCCCGGTAAGCCCTGCACTCCTGAGTTCTTCAGATGTCAAGAACCCGGAAGCATTGACTCGGTAACTAATAAGGTCAGCTCCAACATGTTTAGGGCGCAGGCTTTGCGGAAGTAGGGTGTGTCTGACTTGATACTGACGCATATGATGGGCATGTTGATTTCCTGAGACCTTTCGACGACGCGGGCCAGATCGTTTTGTGGCCAGGCTGGCGAGCCACCCGCAAAGTTACCCCCATGGACAAAAACCATAACTGGCCACGGGTCGCGGTCTGCTTCTGACTGGGGCACCGTTATGTTCAGGCAGAGGCAGTCCAGGTCTGACTGCGGAAACTCTCCGTGGTCCAGCTTGCACTGCATAAGTTGCTGCTCGTCATCGCATCTTATCAGACCAACGGGACTCGGGCTGGAAGACCATGTTAGCATCCCTGGACCGGGATCATCTTTAAGGCTTCGTAAGCGGCTCACCCGTACGCTCTTGCATCTACTGGCTCTGCTTTGTCGTAAGCTCCGAGAAGGGCTGGAGGGCCGAATCGTTTCTGGATAACCCCGTACTTGAGCCCAAGATACTGGACAACTGTTCCTGCACGTTTGCCATGGATCACACCAAGGAGAGGATGATCAAGTTCGGCCATGATATTTGCAATACAAAACGATTCTGCCCATTTCGCCGGGCATATAAATAATGTACATGGTTTGGGGGAAGCGGATGGGGTCGCCCGGGCGGGGTTCCGACGGACCTGGTAACCCTAAATCCATGGATATACCACTGTAGTGCCTGAAGTAGTGAGAGTCCTTGTGCTCTTTGTCGTTCACTTAGTTAATTAAGTATGGAGGATTAGAGACCACTTGTTAAAGGGTGAAGAACAACAACTTCAATCAGTTAGCAAGTTGGACGAAATGGCCAGGATAGCATCAACCATTCTATTCACCCCTGTCATTTCTGACAATGCTTACTGTAGGTATTTGACGTCGTGTGAACATCCATATATGTGTCTTTCAACTTTCAACTAACACAAGTCACATATAACACGTTAGCATGGAAATAATAGTAATCAGTCAACACTATAAAATCTACGTATACTGTTGTTACATTTATCTATTTACCTAGGTATACATACCTAGGAATAGAAGATTTGCAGGACGAAAAGGCTTACCCAGGTATATTAACGAGTTCAGAGACGAACTCACAAACAAAACCTACTCCTGCCATCGCCAGTCTTGATGGACAGTTGGCGAATGGCCTTTTCGTATTTATGTTAACGGTAGTGGTTGAAATTGCTATGAAAAGCGCTCCGAATACATATTTAAAGAAACTTATTATTGCCAAAATCCACTTCATATATCGACACCACCGACGTTAATCCATGCTATCAACTTCCCGATGCTCCACCTCGGCGACTTTGCAATGGGCAGTCCAAACTAGGAAGAAGCCAGATATGCTGAAGCCAGGTATTCTTATGTATCTGCTTCCCTATCTCCTCTGTCACACTTCGGGTCCCTGATTTATACGGGTTCGTCCCAGAGCACAAGCGCAAAGCCATCCATGTCCTTCGGATACGGATATCCTCTTCTACATAGCCGAATTGGTTAAATCTTAACTTTGCCAAACCAGGTATACAAATTCGCCACTCTTGCTGTGGATATCTATATTCTCCCCCTTTTCAAGACATACCACTTCTGTGTGAAGAGACACGACCATGAGATGATTCTCGGCTATAGAAGTCACTGAGTAGATGTCCTTTCTCCCTCCCCTCCCCACTTTCTCCTTTCTGTCAGTTAATAGATGCCGTGGTATTGTTTAAAGACTAGAGAAGCAGCCGTAAATACTCGCTACTAATTTTGTTGGCGTGAGAATTCTGCCGATTTCGAAATTTGAGTAAATCTCAAATTGCAACTGCGTAAATGTCGGAATGAGCAGAGATAATACCATATGGAGGTATCTGTCAGATTACGCTACGTAATGTGTTCAGGTTACCGAAACGCCAGGGAGTACCTAGGTACTAGGTAGTCGTGCTGCCTTGCCTAGAATGATAATATTCGCAAGACTCACCACAGGTATGTAGTTAAGAGTGGGCATTCCAGTACAAGCAACATTTGGGCCGCTTCTAGGATTCTCACCAGGAGATTGTGAAATCAAAAATACTGCAATAGTACTATGATGCAGATACAGCCTTAAGTCCCCTTAGCAAAAGCTTAAGAAACGAGTCAGCTTGTTAACGCTGAAACACGCCCATAAACAGCTGTCATAATATACACGTGCGATAGCTCAGGATTATTCGGAAATTAACCTAGAATTATCCTATTGGCGTATGGCGGCGGGTTTAACTTGTCATATATCAGATGGATCATCTTCCAAAATATGAAACGTGAACATACTCCGTAGATTAATGTCTAATTAAAGGGACCCAACATCTGTTTTATTTTGATTATCGCATCTTTCAATCGCAATTCCGAATATCTCTAGGTTCTGGGAAACCAATCTAATCAATAGTTAATAAAGTATTTATATCTGATGATGCCATTTGAACTGCCATTCTTTTTGGCATCAAAATAGCACACACTCGTTCATTTGCTCCTTTGCTGGTTCATTCTTTCATTCTTTACGTTCGTTTCTCTTCCTTGTCACCTTAAGTCGATATAAAAACTTAGTTGAGGTTTGAAAATACAATGTATTGCAATAAATTTATTCTTTTGCCGCTAGTTCTGGCTTCTGTGTCCCTTGCTGGCGAGGACACTTGTCCGGCTGATTCAGTTCCAGTCGTTGTAATGAAGACCATTACAAAGACAGGCTATGTTCTCGAGCCGACTCCTTCCCAAACGGTTGCGGAAATATCTGTCTCCCCCGTTTCTTTGATTTCAAGCCCTTCGACTTCAGTTGCCCTTGTGGAAACGATTACGACCTCGGGAATTTCTTCTGCTTTAACTTCTATCCCGGTTGATACGGCTGCCCCTTCTAAAACCTCTCCTACTTCAGCTTCCGTCCTAGTTGATGCCTCTGCCACCCCTGAGCCTTCTTCTGCTTTGTCATTCTTGACTACTGTGACGCAACCGAGTCCCACAACTTTGATTCCGCAAGTCCAGTCAAGCTCTTCCACTACTATTGTTTCTTCTTCAGTGCTGTCATCAGGCCCTTCTTTCACTGCTACATCGACGACATCTTCTGCCGCGGCTTCCGAGACTTTCATTGGATTAGGCACCAGATACGGCGATGATTGCACCGAAGAAGACTGTTGGCAGAGCGGCGCTTGCAGTTTCGTCGACTATACCCTTCCTGCTGGCATTGATGGTAGTACATGCGTTTCTCAAGATATCTGGAACAACGGTGCTAACTGTGGTGGTTGTATCTCTGTCACGTACAAAGGAAAGACCATCACCGTGATGGTAAATACTACATGTCCTGTTACTTATTGAGCATATGAAGCTAACTCGGAATTATATAGGTGACTAATGAGACTGGCGGCAATGCTACTCACCTGGACATGACGCCCGCTACCTGGAGCAAGCTTACCAACGGCTATTCAGGCGGAGGTGTAGACGGTATTGAGTGGGAATGGATCACCTGCCCAATTGCACAAACCACTCCTCTTGAGATCAGAATGCATGGCGGCGCTAGCAAGTACTGGTTCGCTGCTACCGTTGAGAATGCTCGACTTCGCACTTCCAAGCTCGAGGTAAGCAGCGATTCCGGTAAGACATGGGAGACTGCCGTTCTAGATAAGTACAATATATGGACTCTTAACGGCACTCTCCCCGACGATAACGCCTGGGTTCGGGTAACCAGCGTCGATGGAGATGAGGTTGTTGTTGAGAATGTTGCTCTTGCGTCGGGAGTGACTACTAAGGCAGCTGAGAATTACTAAAGCCTGCTCTTTTATCTGTCCACCACAGCATTGCAGCGATATCTCTGGGTAGGCTTTCGAAATTTTCTGTAAGTGTTTGCCAGTATTTCGACACATCTGTATTATTAGACGCTCTGGGCCTTAATCGCAGCTATAGTCTCGAATAATATTGATCTCTACATAGACAAGTGACTTGCTTACCCTGACTTGTGCCAGCTATTTCCCCCGTATGTTTGTATCCCTGTGTATTATTTGGCCCTTCAATGAATCTCTAGTAAATTATCAAGAAAAAGCAATTGATAGACATTCACGATATGATCTTCGCATAGATTCCACCTAGAGCATCTTTTGGAAGATAAACTAGACGGACTTGAAGCTCCTTTTGTCAAGCACGCAGTGCATGAAATGTATGAATGACACATGCATATACGTTCAATGTTGTTGTAATTATTAGCTATCTCTACAATTAAGTAAAAACCTTGGAAGTACCTACCTACCTAGGTAGTTGTGATTCCCCAGAATGCTGCTCTTTGTGGCCTTGTGAATGCCCTCAACTCGCGTCCAGATCCCGTCACGGTGTAATCAACTGGCCGAGCTGCACACCCAATATCGCAAGCATCAATACCAAAAGAGAAACCCCCAAAAACCCTGCTCCCCAAAACGTACACCACGACCGATAATCCCTACGATCAATCCATAGCTGGCGCATGGTGCTAGGCTGGTGAGAATCCAGATACGTCTTGAGCCGGCGAAGCCTCGGCGCAAAATATGGGAATCGCACAAAGGACTCCATATCGGCAAAGTCCGTTTCCATGACAGAGGTGATCATGAATTTGAGGTCTTCTGGATAATGTGGTGCTAGATCCAGGATTTGTTGCATTGGGATTGACGTTACTCTGTGTTGATCCCACATCTTATTGTCGATTCCCTTGATTGGTGGTGGTTCATATTGGTTCGGGGTAATACTGAAGGCAATTTGTATACTTGGTGGAAGAGAGCAACGGTAAAAGCTCTCTAAGAGGATGTTTTTGGTTGGGCTTTGGATGGGGTTGATGTCTAGTAATTTTGACGGTGTGTCGGCAACCTTTGCTCGAGAGCGTATGAAACGGTGGAATGCGCGGCTGTTGAATGTCACGCATTTGTGCCACGGTATTTGCTGGTCCTTCCCGGCAGTAGTATAATACTTCAGTTGTTGGATGTTGCGAGATGATATTGGACGGAATAAGAGAGCATAAGTGAGAGACAGCTCGATGTGCGTTGGTTCCAGATAGTCACGCTCATCTCTTGAAACTCAGATTAGCAAATTCCAGCTGCCTCTTCCAAGACTTGGTACGTACTACCTGGGAACTCACTTATGTAAATCAACTTGGTTATAGAAAAAAGTAGGGTGAGCAAAGATTCTGATTGCATTCCGACCTGTATAAATCTTGAGATGTTCATCCAAGCAATCAGTCCACTCTATATTCAAGCGTCCAAATTCCAGTAGATATGCAAGTGTAAAAATCTCCGGTTGAAATACCGAGCTGGTACTTTCTTGTAAAGGGAGCTCCGGAAAGGGATCAATGCCGATAGTTGCCTCGTTATGCGTTCTCACACGCTCAAAGATCGTATACACGGATTCAGATTTATGCCGCATGTAAAATAATGGGCATAGGGGATCTCTGGTTTCTCGGAATTTTCTTTTAAAATTTAGAGCCGTCAGACAATCATATACCAGATGGAAATGTTTATGATGAGTGTCGACGTCGGTGGCGCCTGGCTGATTCAGAATTCGGCGTGTGTAGCATTGATGAAGAAGCTTTTCCATTGTCAATGTGCTGTAATTGTTGGACTGTAATGTGCGAGCTACAAGAACCAGCACAGCTATAGTTGTGGGAGCATCAAAGGGTCTTTCTTTAATGATTTTATCCTGACCGCAAGCACTAATCGCATATACCTGTCGGCATGCAATTCGGACAAGGATTATAAGTAGGCGAGGAAGCCGAGAAAGCTCGAAAAGCATACGCGATATTTCAGGAAAATCCTTAAAATGGGCCATTTGATATAATTCAAGACCGAAGATGGACTGGATCAAAAGGTCGCGGGATTCAACGAGGATAGACTGATCAAACAGAGCACCCTCGTCGTCGTTGTCACACCATCCAATGAGACGGTATATCTCTTGAAATCGGCTAAAAGCTGAGGTGTAGGCTTCAACAGCAGCTTTCTGTTCCGACTGTGTTGATTCATCGATGTCTTTCCAGAAATCTATCAGGTATCTCAATATGCAGTTGCTGTCGGTTGTTGCAAAAGAGCTCTACGAACCTTCGTACTTCTGTGTGTAGCGTTGATTCTCCATCTCGATTTTGTCTATCGGCATAAGCTCTACTTTTGCCCAGTCTGGGAAACTCTCTGGTTGACCCTTGCTTAGTTGCTCATTGATTGTCTTGGTAACCTCATCCTTTGCTCTCAGCTCAGCTCGAATCTTGTCAGGATGAGAGGCGCAGTGCTCTGCGCTGATGATATGGTATAGTTCTTGGATCGATGCTGTCAGTTCGCGCAGAGACGTGACTTTGTCTTGATCTTTATTCTCGTCGCCGGGTATCATTTTGAGGATTTATTCTTCCGTTCTAGAAGTGATAAGTTCTTCTCTTGTTAACTGTTTTCGGTTATGTTCTTGCAAGGTTCTTGCAGGGATAATGATACTGACAACGGAATATTGCCACTATTCCAAAACATCATAAAATCCGGATCTCAGGTACATATGTAGAGTGCTTATTTTTCCCTAGTACTCCATATGTACTAGCTTATATGTACAAGTGGTTGTGGTTGCCTAAAAGTTCCCCGCGCCATGCACACACAGTACATAGCCGAGGGAATTACGAAGACCAATTGTGCAGGGTAAGATAAAGATGCATGTGGAAAATGGCCAATAGCATGGCTGCAAGAAAAAACAACATGTGATTAACATATTTGGGGAGAATTGTTTAGTCGCATTGTATTTGCGAGTTGCATTTTCTTATCAAAACACGCAGGTCGGCTTGCTTTTTCATTCTACCAGCATGATATAAACCCTGTAAACACCCTATGAAACCCCACTAGTGTGTATTATTTGCACCAACGATGTATTTCATGACTCATGGGGAGCAATCTACATAATTGATTGGCTGCAATATCTAGTTATCTCTGAGACATTCAGTCTAGTAAAGAGGGGAATGTGAGCCTCGAGAGTTCGGATTTGTTTAGGGGCATGCTGTCTAACAGACACTTGCAAGTACAATGCGCTGATGGGTATAAGTGAGCACAATCGGTCTCAATTCCACATAACTTTAACTTTCTGCGACTGATATTCTCTTGGTATACCTCACATCCAAAGGTTTGCCACCATTTTAAAAACTAACGGCCTGACTCAAGCCATCTCACCTTCCAAGTTTGCCACAGTTCCTTCATTGTCTATCTTCATAAACATAGCCAGAGATACCTGCACACAATGTAAGTCCTTTCACCTTTCAATGCTTGATCATACAGAGAAAAGAGTCCAACAATGCTGCAACAAATACAGACATAGCTTGGCAAAAATCCAGCGAGGAGAATCATAAAGGAAATATGAAATTTATAAGCCTCTTCCTTGTTCTATCGATGATCCAGAGAGTAGCTTCAATGGTATGCATTGAAGGCATCACCAATGACACAGACGTCTCTGATGGGACCAGCAACCCGATGTTCGCTGAGAACTCAACAGGCCTTGTGTTCGCCAAGTATAATACTCCAATCCTAGATGCTACCGAAGCGGAGCTCGTTGCTATGGAGTTTACCGGACGTTATGAACTGGACACAGATGGTAACTACTGGGTAGTTTCGCGAGAAGGGAGACCGCTCAGCAGGATGTCTCAAGTCTACAGCGAAAAGTTTGGAGGAGTGCCACCATTGCCGAATCGGATGTTTGACTACGAGTACAACTCTTCAGGCTACAATGATGCGCTGGATAGAGTCCGTGGCAACCACACACTCCAAGATGAAGCTATGAAGTGGGCTAGGCAGGTCAAAGCAGCGTATTGGGAGATGCAATCGTCTGATAATAACGGGCTTGAAAAAAGGCTTTATCCATGTGCTGGACAATACCGCTGCTTAGACATGGCTGGCTGCCAGCTTTTCGGTGGCAGCGGGTGCAATATATGCGATCAAACATATTGCCAGTATTGGGTTGCAGGTGAACAGGTGTTGAATAATTTAGCGCGTGTGCAAATTTCATACAAAAAGTGGATTAGATGACTTAAAAAGTCGTAGCAGTAAGAACTAGGTAAATAAAAGTCTTGATATTTACTTCACTTCTAATACTCCGTAGTCCGTACATATACTAGATATATACTAACTAGGCAGATATAAAGGCTCTATATTTAGAACTAATAAAATCAGGATTAGGGTATATTAAGGCTAGTAAAGCTAAGATTAGAATATATTTAAGACTTCAATGAATTGAACGTATCTTGCGTGCGAAGAAGAATAGGAGTTATGACACCCTTTGATTCTTGAAGTACGTGAAGTTAGGGCTTAGGGCTAGCCCTAGACATACTAATACATAACTCCGTATTAACTCCGCGCTGGAGGTTCGGAGTTCAAATTCGACATTTGAAATCCGACCTCAAAATATATGACATTCAGCTCTGCCTCTTCTATTCTTCGGAGTATATGATTCATAAATCAATGCCTCCTACCAGTATAGTAACAACAAAGCGGCGTAACGGCCAGCTCTCGTCGTGCGAGCCATGCCGCAAGTCCAAGCTACGCTGCGATCATGCGACCCCCATCTGTGGCCGGTGTGTCCAGAGAGGCCAGCGTAGTGCGTGCATTTACCACCCAGCGCCGATGACGCACCCGCGCGACAAAGCTGTTTTGAGGAAAAGAAGGAAGCGGGAGTCATCTATTCTCACAGAGAAGGGAATCATTGCATCAACCAGCTTTCTGCAGCGGTATCGAATACAGCAGCCTGTGCATGATGAGCATCAGAGGACTGACGATAACGAGAGCAAACCCCCTGTAACACCTGGCTCTGAGCTATCCGAGTCAAAGAAATCTATTTTCTATTCCACGGGCTTTTTGGGCCCTTCTAGTTTCTGGGCTGCGTTCGATGAGTCTGATGAGAGCCGAACTGATACTGGAACTAGTGCTGGTGCTGCCACCACTGCTACAACGTATCCAGCCTATGGGCATGTTGATTCCCCTCCCGTCAGTGATACTATGGATGATTCAAACACTCCAGATATGGAGCAAATTGAGTGCGGGGCAAGAATTCTCGTTTTACTGGAAGATCTAGCACTATATCAGAAGCTAGTCCAGTACCGGTTCAGCATCATGGAACCGTTGATTTTCGGCGAGCGAATAGTAAACGAACTGTTTGCGGCACTTTACTCCTTGCGTCAGCAATGGCGACAGGGCAACAAACCGTCCCAAAATAAGCTCTTAACATGGTCGGAAAGGCTGTTTGAGAACAGTGCCAAACGCATCACGACCCACAAATCTATGACTGTAACTGAATATTTCACATCTATAGCCCCTAGATGGGAATCTATCGGATTGATCTTTTCGTTAGTTGCGGTTACAGTACTGGTAATTCCCGATGGACATGAGGTCCTTCGACTGGAAGATGGGTCAATCGTTGATGTACACAAACTGATAAGGCTTACCGATGAGGTTTCGGAGATTTGCCTGGGTTTCTGTGAGAGCGTTAGGACTTTGAGTGATCCTCTATTCTGGCTCCTTCTCCAGCGCGTAATATTACTTGGAGAGATACATGGCGATAGCGGTACGTTCACCAAATGCTAACTAGGCCTTTCAAGACACACTAACTCTTTCTTCGTCTCTCTAGATTACCGGCCTTGGAAAAAGCTAGGGGATTTATCTACTTTAATATTCTCCCTAGGCTTACATTGCCCAAAGCAAGACTTGTCCACGCCCCTGTTTCTCGAACAAGTACGCTTGCGGGCAATGGCAGGTTCCTTTTCCATGGACAAACAACTCGCGACTCTCCTTGGCCGGCCTCCTCGTATTTCGTGGCAGTACTGCGACCTGCAGTATCCTCTTGATCTGTCTCATAACGAAGTATGCGCTATTTCTGAGGGACGGGATCATCTAGCGGGAAAGATAGGCCCTGATGGCTGGAATGTTGAAGGGAAGATTAATTCGGGGACTCGAGGGCGAATCAACCTTACGCTCGCAAAAGTTCGAGAGAAAATTCTTGCTCTGTCGCTTTCTCCTCATTCGGAGGACCTACTTGAGAGAATTTCGTAGGTCTCACTGCCATTTTACAATCCCTGGGAATATCATATGAAACTGACAGGAGTCTCAGAGCCACGCGTGCCGAAAACGATCAAATACGCCAAACCCTACCACCGAAATTGCAATGGATACGCTCACCCATAGACAGGAACGATGCATACTCTGAGAACACTGCATATGTAATTGAAAACTTACATCTTGAGTTCTTGCACAATGACTTCATCCTCTATTCTGTCCTCGTCAGGCGAACTGGCAAGTATAAAGAGAAGTTTATCAAGGCTGCCCAAGAGATGCTAAGCAAGTTGCTTCTCCTTTTCTCGACGCGGCGTTCTACTTCGTGGCAGATCTCTTGCTCGTCATCTATTGTAAGCTGACCCTCCTTCCCCTCTTTCAACATTTGCATCATCTGAAATATGCCATAATTAGCTATGCTACGTCGGGCTTCCATGCGCTGGCGTCCTTGCCCAAGAACTCTTCCGACGCTCCCAAGCACGACACCAAACATCAACATCAACCTCAACAAACTCCAAAATACCCTTTCCACGCTCCGAAATCATCCAAAATCTAAGCGTGTTCGCATCCCTACTAGAGACCAATCTTGACAACAGAGACGGCAATTATGCAATTGCGCAGAGGGGACTCGATGCGATTCGCAACATACTAGATCGGGTTCTTTCTTCGGACGAGATGAATGGTGAAAGTGTTATTATCATCAACAATCGTTCCGCTCCGTCTCCTCTGTCTCCTCCATCTCCGCCACCTCCTCCTCCTCCTCCTCCTCCTGCTCCTGCTCCTTCGCTTTGTCCTCATCTTCCCGATTCGTTGTCAGGCGAAGAAGGACAGCAGCAGCAGCAGCAGCTACGGGCTTTACCGGAACCGTCAATTGCTGCTCCTCACACTGTAGTAGACTCGGGTGCGAATTCTCGTGCAGGCGCAGAATACCCTTCAGAAGACGACGGGATATTATCTCTGGACCTTATGGCGTGGCTTGACAATTTCGACTGGGCGCAGGAATCTCTGCTGAATTACTGTTGAACTACCTACGTAGACATCCAATATAATATAGAACATGTTCAGAGTGTGCTGCCTGCTAGGGCACACATATTTGCCGTGTTTGTAACTAGGTTGAAAGAAGCTGTGACTGGATGTGTTCTAAGGATCTTCATTTATCTTCCCTTCTTTTGACTTGTATGGTAATATGACAATACACAATTGAAAATTCATGCAGATAGGGAAGACAGAGATCTCAGATTCATGACATAGATAAAAACGTTGAAACATGCGAAAGGGGGAATAAGAGAAACAAAAACAGAAACATAATCCCATGGGTATATTTCGGAACGTAACGGAAAAGGAAGAAAAAACCCTATAACCAAATATCACCCTCTTCGCCCTTAACCCAAGCACTCCATACCTTCTCATATCCATTTTCCAAATCATGAACCCAACGCCTAGTGTCAAACAGTCTGCTTTGCCACCGGTGAGTAAACAACATTTGACGCAATTCAACCAGACGGCCGGTGGCTTTGCCCTTCTTTCGACTGCCGCCAGTTCCGGTTTCGGTTTCAGAATGATACCGCAAGTCGCGGCAGAGACGACTGGCTTTCTCACGATAGTCCTCGTTGGAACTCGCCACAAGCTCCTTTCTAGCTTGTCGGCCTGCTTCTGTGTCCGGTAGAGCACTGGATAAAATGCTCGAGGCCATGCGAGAGCACATCTTGTATTTATAACGGGGATATGTTAGCATGGGCGTGCCGCTCCAGAGAATGTCGGCAGCTGTGGTGTGTGCGTTGCATTCGGGGGTGTCTAAGAAAAGATCCACCACTTGGGCTCGTGCGATGTGCGCTTGTTTGGGAGCAACGTCCGTGAAGATAATACGGGATGCAATTTCCTCGTTGGCCCATTTCACCGCACACTCTTTGAGATTGTGCTCTCCCAGCTCAGGAAAGCGAAGCAGCCACAGGACAGCCTTCGGAATGTCCGAGAGGATTCGGAGCCATGTACGGAATGTCGTCGGTTCAATCTAAAGCATGTTAGATACAGATTCGAAGTATTGTAATCGAAGCAGAAAATAATGAAGAATTAGGTTGAGTTACCTTATAAAGTTGGTTAAAGTTCCCAAGGACGATGGCGTCATCTGGAATATTCGGAAACAGCTCCTTTCTCATTTTCCAGCGTCTTTCCTGTTCTTGATCCCAGCTAATGGGCGCCGCATCACTATCCGGTGCGCTTTGTCGATGATCGCAACAGAAGAACGTGTCTCGGGTGTATACAATCCTTTCATCATACATCCAGTTCTCCATTTCCTCTGTTCGCTCATCTTCAAATCCACGGTCCACAATACGGTACTCCCGTCTCCCAGGACTTAGTGTGTCGCGTGGGATAGATATTTCATCTGCAAGAATATAATCGCACCACCCGGCTCCCAGTGTCCCGGCGAAACCCATAAAGGACATATGTATCGGGGCTGGACGAGCTGCAAAAACTTCGTTTCGTGCACCTCTAGTGTAGCCATTAAGATTGACCAAGATATGAATGCCATCGCGAACAATCTGCTGGACCAATCGATCAACAGACCAGGCGCTTGCGTCATAGAACTGTGGTGCCTCGCGTTCAATTTGTTGGCGATGTGTGGAATTGTCACTCGGGGTTGTCGCGTAGCAGTAGGCTTTGACACGGTTGGGATTGTGGAATCCGAACACAGACTGCATTAGATGTGCTAGAGGATGGTTATTGAAATCCGATGACACGTATCCAACTTTCAAATAAGGTTGCGGTGGCTTTGGCGGTGGATACACTGTACTAGGGAGCCATGGTGAGCGCAAGGTGGAGGTAGAGATTCGCAGACCGTTACGCTGCGAGATGTGTCGAATTTGCTTTGCAGATAGCGGGCAAGTAAAAGTGTGGAATGGAAGCACTGTCGGAGCATTTGGTGCTATTAGACCTGCCGGTAATTGGGGTCTCCTGTACCTGGACAAAGGATATTCTTTGCCATGAACATAGAGATCTTGGTACCATTGCCAAGTAATAGAGCGAATAATACGCTCCACGAGCTTAACAATTCTGGAGCCTTCCCATTTCTGACCTGCCCAAGATCGTAGGATCGCACTCAATTTGCCAGCGTTGACGTTATACTGCGTCATCGCCGACACTTGTGCACATATTTGTTCAACCACCGTGGATGTCAAAGTCCCATGTCCCCAGCTTTCACCATCCTTTAGTTGCTTGTCCACAATGTCAACCACGCGCTTCATCCACCCAAAGCCGACTTGTATCTTGTCAACATCGCGTGGTAATCCCATATCGTCCACGTGCACCTGATCTGTGAAGCCATATCCATGAAGAACACCGCCACGGCCAGTCCAGTTACATACAGAATTCAGCGCATTTGCTAGACCACAAACTGCTTCAGCAAAGTCCGGGTTAACCTTGACAGCTCTTTTGTAGTAGACAATGGCGTCATTAACGCGGCCTGCATCTTTCACAGCATTTGCCAGGTTGGCGAGAGCAATGTCAAAGTTTGCGTCGTATTCAACAGCCAATTCGTACATTCGGATAGCGGCATGAAGGTGTCCGATATCTTTCCACAAACTGCCCAAATTAGTGTACAGATGAGCGTGTTTCGGATCTAGGCTTAGGCCATAGGAGTAGTAAGCTAAAGCCAGCGCAGTTCCGCTGCCGGGAATAACGCCAGGTATTTCTGGGTAAGTAGTCTTGCCAGAGACAGGGTGTGGCCGCACCTTTGAGGGCCCATTATGCTGAATGCTGGCAAGGAGAATGCCTACATTATTTGCCGTAGAAGGGCTAGGTTGAAGAGACAAAGACAGATAATACAACGCCAAAATATCTCTAACGCCAGGAGTAGCCGACTTGGAAATCCCATTAGCGGATACGTTCGACATGCCATCTTGGTAGATTTTAGCCAACGACAGCAAAGAATTGCTCGTAGTGGAGATTGCAGCCTTGCGTGACAAGCCCTCGGCCACGTATTGAAGACCCGGAGGATAGCCATAAGGTGGGAAAACCAAACCAGCTGTTTGCACTGCCTTTTCTGGATATAGGAGAATGGGATTCTTAGCTTCGTCACCGTCATCGATAGGCCGATCGTAGCCATTGTGAGAGGCAGTACTGAAGGCATCAACAATCTGCTTAATGAGGCTTTTAATACCATGCCGTCTTCGTCCTGAAGCAATCAAGATGGCCTCTTCGAAAGCCATGGCGGCGCCCGTGTTATCGCCAAGGGCATACAGCATGTTACCTTTGGCATGAACCAACGCAAGTATTCTGCCATTGTCCGATCCAGGAATCGCAAAGCCACTTGATGCGAACCCAGTAGAAATAGAATCGTTAAGATTGATTTTCATACCTAGGGCAGGATCCAGGTCGTTGTCATAATCAAACGCGGCGCGGTCATATGAGCTGGTACTATCTGCATCGCTCTCTGTTTCACTAGCATGCTCGTCAGACCGGAAGTATTCGCCGTCCCTTGGGACGCGTAAAGCCTTTTCCACGTATTCGATAATGTTCACAGCTTCTTTCCCACGATGGTTAGTGCACAGCAAATTTATTAAGTGTTCAACAGCTTCGAAGTAGCTGGGGCGTAATTTCACGGCGCGGAGCCAGTGTTGAAGTGCTTCATCCCGTCGATTCAAAGCAAGGAAAGTCGCCGCAAGATTGCTGATAGCCTCAACATGTCTATAGTGACGTGGTCAGTATTGAGAACCAGATTGAAGAAAGAAAATAAAGATAAGAATGAAGAAAGGTACCTGTGGTCCCTGGCAATTATTCTTGTATACCATCTCGTTGCTTTCTGGTAATCTCCAAGGCCATATGCCAAACAGCCGCCGAGTAGCATACCATCGATCCACTCCCAGTTACTCTCATTACATAAATGAGACAACATTTCCAAAGCCGACGCGGCACTTCCCATTGTTGTGCTTTCGGATGGCGTGGAGCCTATTAATTGCGAAAGTGATGCGCCAGAGGCTTTACGAATGGTTTGAAAGCCATCCATAAATCGCGAGTCAGCAGGTGTACGCTCATTGAACATGGGACCAGCAAAGATCCGGGTATTCAAGTGACGAGTTGAACCATGAGGAGACAAGTCAAATCTAGATGAAGGATAGCTATTATGGCGGGGTATTTCTGGATGAGAAGAGAAATCCAGCCCAGGTTGCCGCGGCGGCTTTGGATAAATGGCGGGCTTTAGATTCCGTTGTGACTGACCATCTGCGGAGGATTTCGAAATGCTGTTTTTCCTTGCATGGTGAAGACTCGCCAAAAGATCCACGTACACACTATGGGCCCATGATAGCACTTTTTCCTTGAATTCGGTTGTCTGAAACCGAGATTGTGGGTCTGAAAGAGAAGGAGGAACAGTATAACTGGTGTGCCATTTTACGGTATCAGGAACAGCAACTGGGGGAACGCCTGTATTGAATGCACTGGCAGCACGAACATGAAAGGGCAAATTGCTGCGATGCTGGTCTTGGGAGGTGTTCAATGACGGATGGTGAGAATGGCGCGAAGGGAATTGACTTTTGTGTAAAATGGTAGAAGTATCGTGGCTGCTGCCGCTCGGCAACTGGTTCCATGAAAAAGCGGAGTTGGGAAAGTTCGATACAGGCAACGACGCGTGGTTCAGATACGACGCTTGTGGATCAAATAGATTGGGGGAATGCGTGTCGAGCGAGAGCGAGGGGCCAGTGGCGAAACGAGAGTCACGCAGGGCAGCAGGACGGTAGGGGATATAGGCGCCATCCGGCCAATATGGGCCATACGGGCCTGTACCAACGGGGGCAGTTGGACCTAAGCAGGATTGCAGCGAGGCAGGTAGAACGGTTGGGACTGACGGGCCGTTGTGCATGTAATAGTAGGGTGACTGAGGTATTGGCGGTGATTGAAGTACCGAGTCCACGCCTGGTTGGAAGTTGACAGAACGAACCCAACTCGGGCCATTGGCACCGCCTGACTGCAGATAGTCGGCCGATAAGCCATTATTGTTGGTGTTAGCATTTCGACCGACATCTGGCTGAAATGCTGGCGGGAAGGCCTGGTACTGTAGCGAAGCAGTCTGTTCAGCAGGCAACCAAGTGTAGCTGTCGACAGTAGGATCTGATTGAGACGACGGATGCTGTCGTGTGTCGTGGAAAGAAACCAGGATGTGTTTTGCCGCCGGTGGTTGAATGGCCCTGTCACCCGGAGTGCCGTCATATCCTGCAGCCAAAGTCCCGTTAGGAGTCTTCCTCCTGAGGTTGTGTTCGCCAGTTTTAGTCGCCTTGTTCACATCGGGCTCGCTTGTGGAGAGAGAAATCGGTCGCTGGATGGGGTGAGGGTATTGCATGTGTGTTCTCGGCACTGAAGCAGCCGACGTCCGATCAACATGTTGCTGTAGGAAAGGACGTCGTTGAAGATCATATAGGTTGAAACTCGGGCGGTTATCGAAGTGATGATGATGTGGGTGAAAATGCGGGGGAAGAGCCACGGTAGGCAGCATGGTGCCGGCGCGCACAGGACCAGATACGGTTCTGTGGGCTATTAAACGACAAAGATATAATGTTGTCGAATCAATCTACCAGATGTTCAAATTGAGTCAACAAGATGGTATGGATAAAGCACTGCGGTAACGATTTCTTCTTGAATAACGCTCCTCAGTCGTTCATCCACAGGCGTAATCTTTTGAGGCGTTTTCGACACCGCATCATGAAGGGGCCGGGTTATTCGAAAAAGACGACCTGGGAAACATCTGCAAGCTCAATGGTATTCCTTATTTTGTTCAAAGTAGGAACGGTCACGGTGGTAGAATTCTAGGAAGCCGGGGTCCAGAGAAAGAGCACTACGGACGGAACGCAGATCGAGATCGGGGATGTATGCTGAGCGGTGAGTAAGACGCGCGCTTCCAGAAGGTATCGAGAAGAAGAGACGAGTTCCAAGGTTGGTGAGGGTTCAATTAATTCCCTTCAACGCAAGGGAGAGTCACGGAGTCGTACACGGCAAGGGTAGGCTCAGGACGGCAAGATGCAGCAGCAGCTTGCAGACACTAGTACATGGTAGATATACTAGTGGATGAAAGCAACAGATCGGAAGAGAAAGCGATAGGCCGCAGGGTGGGAGTTAAAGAATAAATATAATATGCAAATTGCAAGCGAGAAAGAACGCGGACCAAAAGAGGAAGTCTCCCAAAAGCAAAAGAAAAAAACGAACAAGAGAGGAATCCAAGGATCGCTGTCTGTAGTCGTTAACTAGTGCAGGTGAATCCCACCGCACCACCAGCAAGCTAAACTTGGCATTAGCGTCCTGAACAGCGGGATGATTCGTTTTAAAAAGAAGAGAAGAGAAAGAAAAGAGAAGACTGAGAAGGAGGAGGTTTGAGGTTCGGTCGTTGGGATGCCTGCCAGCATACGTAGGCGTTCAAGCTGGGCGTGACAGCGCCTGCCGATGCTTGCCAGCCCGGCGGGGCCGCTGCAGCCAATCAGCGGCCGCAGCGGCAGCTCTTTGATAATCCGGATTCCTTAGGCACGCACTGCACGCCTGCCATTCGGAGCAAAATTCAGTAGGCACGATGCTCTCTTTGCATGGTCATGGTCATACAGAGCGGATGCGTACATGGTACATACTACTACTACGTACATAGAGATAGCACATACATGCTCCGGGCATCTTACAAACGTTGGAAATGTATGCTCGACCCCAGCGGGTGGGCTCAAAGACAAACTCAAACTCAAAGGGACCCTCCCGCTACTGCACGGCGATCGCTCATTGTTTCCATAGGCGCGCACCAGAGCAGAGAATCCCAGCAGAATTGAAACCAATATATCCGATATACACATTTAGTAATATACTAAGTTAACTAGTTAGTAACTACGTACTACATAATCAGATACGTATCATGTATTTTCGGTAATGATAATAAAAATACGTGGAGTGCTGAAAAATATATTAAAATATTCCTGGTTTGGGTGCGGTGGGGCCCTCCACAGCCCCATAGAGTCTCCACCAAGTCCACCAACCTAATTCGCTGGCAGCGGCAACACTAGCCTCGCGGTAGCTATAATAAGTAATTAATAACACTTTGTGGCGTCAGCCCTTGTGGGGCAGGCGGCAGCCGATCTGGTCACTGAGAACGCTTGGCCCCCCTCTACCGGCCGTTCTGGCCCCTGATTGGAGACGCCCCGGCCCCATCACAGCAGCCGTCACTATCTGTACGTAGCATCAGCATCGCCTATATGGATTTCCGGTGCTGCGAGTACTAAGTACTAAGTATGTAGTCATATTGCTCACAATACTTCCAAGGTTAACTATATACGGAGTGCTGCGTAGCAATCTCTAACGTGTATCGTATTATCAGAGACTGCGGCCTATAACTCGCTCTGACTCTGCGGGGCATGCATCCACTTCCCCGTATTGCCCACGGATACTAAAGCCACAGCTAGGCTGACTCATTCTCTGCGAGACATGGATCACTGCGCACGTTCGTCTCATCACCGGATGCGTCGCACAGGCTCTTGGCAGTCGGTTCAGTGAATACGTACAATCTTCAATAATAAATAATAATAACACATTATTCAGAGGTAAACCTGCTACGGAGTACTCACTCAGGCGTAAATCAAATAAGTTGGCCAACGTGTGGACTCCGTTTACATGGGGTATGCACTCCGTCGTTCAGTATGCATGGCCCACCCGCATTCTTGTGCTCCACGCAAGATCTTCATTCCGAATGTCAATCAGCGGTATGAGTGCAACCGTCGGACCTACGGATATTATGTGTACTACTACCTAGGTAATAGTATTATATTACATGCGGCGCAAATAATTACTGCCTGCCCGGATATTACGTAGCATACTGATCTGTACATGGCAGATGCTTTCTGTTGGTTATAGATATACCCACTAGGTATATCCACTAGATAGAGTAGTAGTGGGATCTTTGAAACGTATTCAACCATCCAGTCATCCGGCTCACAATATCATCCATATATGAATCCGTCGTTCCTTCACCGTGGCCCAGGTTAGAAGACTGCCAACTGATCCGCCCCGCCGGAGTAACTAACAGTCTAGTCCTTCCAACACTGACGTCTGCTCCATTATAGATATTCCTGCTGTTCTCATTCCAGGATCAGCTGGGAACGACCTGCTGACTATACGGTCGGTGACAAATTCGAGGAGGGCTGTGTTGGATTCTTTTTGTCTTGTTTAAGCATCAATCATTGATACTCGACGGGGAAGTGGTGACCATGAGCTGCCATGGTGGAAGCGCCAGTCATATCCAGCTGAATGGTTTGCTCCTTAGGTCTGGACTCTCAATACTTTATATGAAGCTTGAAATAATGGACATGATTCTTACTAGTCCCAGGAGATACTCGGCTTCTTCTTCTTCTTGTCACGAAAAAAGCCAGAATTTGTATATCAAGTGTAACCGCGCAGAGCATTAAAGAAGAATCACTTTTCATGCCCAAGTGAGGCGCAGCTGCTCAAGGAATTAGTAGTGGTCAGTGAAGCAATCTACGGCTTTCCTATTCAGGCATTATGTCGATGTCTTTAGGCATAAATATTAGCATGTCTATAATCTGTAACAACGCCATACAATATCACATTCCTTTTTATCGATAATCGGAGAGGAGACAGTAGAATGGGCGTTGGTTCAAATTCAAACATTTTCGAGCTTTCACTTTTTTCCCATTCGGGCAAGTGTCAATGGCCGGTTGCCCTAACGTGCCCTAAGTTTAGCCATGCTACCTTGAGCGGCGCCGGGGTTCTTAGCGGTGTCGCTAAATCAATGGTGATTTTAATTTAAGCATGACATTTTTCGCTTTGAGTCTTTGACTAATGAATGACCATGTAGTTAGTTAACTACTAAGTACTACCGTCTACGTCGTTCCTCGCTTAGCCGAATATGTAGTTACGTACTACGTAGATAAAACACTTAACTAATATAAGTGCGATCAAAACCATCGAATCGTAGCATGTGCGGAAATCATGCCCCGACTTTCCTTTTGATTAATCAAGCCACTGGCGTGATTTAGTATACTCTGTCCGTTTCACTTTTTCCTGGCAGCCCCAGTAGCGGGAGTGGTAAAGTTGCTGCAGTTGGGAGAAGCCATTCATGTACTAGAAATCCGACGGCCACTGATTTTTACTGTTATCACACGGCATATCTAGGTAGGTACATTAGCTTACTCCATCCCAAGTCAAACCACACTTTATTTTACCTATCTTACAGCAACACCGAGTCATGATACATCTGCCTACGTGCCAGCCGCAGTAATACGCAGTCATAAAACTAGATCCATCAATCAAGCACGCCAACGAAACGGGTGGGCCTCCGTATTAAGCACATATTCATCCAAACTGACAACATCCGGCTCGGAGAAGATCAAATAGAAATATTTCAATGTCTCAGCAAGCCAGAACGACTCCATCCGGTCTTGCCTCGAGGGCTTCTCAGCTGTGCAGTCGTTGAGACCCGCGTGCGCGATGTTGGTCACGGTGTGTCGGATAATGTTGTTGAACATATTCCATGCCTTTTCTAGGAGTATAGGGTCGCCCGTGATCCGATACAGGATGAAGATTGATTCGATCGCTTCAGGTCTGGGATGACTGAAATCAGCTGGGATGCCATTAAGTTACGAAGGAGAAGCAAGAGACTTTACCGTAAAATATATCTGAGGTCATCAATCTTCGATACTCCCGGTGGTAAATGTCTAGTCTCGATAATGCCCTCTGCAGGTCCTTCCTTGAACGCATCTTCCACTTCAAGATGCCATCTTTCTTCATCCCAGGGGCAGAGGCTCTGGTCCACACAGGGGACAGTGTGCATTATTTCAGGCATGATACCCAGCTGATTGCTCTCATACCCCCAGATACAGCCATCGGTCAACCTGCGTGCCACAGTCAATTCCTCGGGGCGTCCAAACGCTTGCGCCCCAAGAGCAACCATTCCACCGGCAAAGCAGCTCAGATGCTGGACCTTTGGCTCGTTTATGAGTAGTGTGCAAAACGATATCTCCGGGATGGAGGACATATTGTCCATCTGCGGTCATAGGACGGAAGAATATGTGAAATTTCATGGCCTCAATTGCACCCACATACATCTTCTGGTACTGTTGAGAGCCTCCACCAAGGAGAATATGTTGCTAAATTTAGTTTCTAGTTAGTTTGGCTAATGCACAACCACTTACGTCTCAGGACTAGGCAGATAGTGCATACTAACCTTTGGCAGGTATTCATAAAGTGAATCCGCCATTCCTCCAATAGTAAATGCAGGAAACTCATGGAAATTCATAGTCTTCGCATTGACCACTATAGGCCACAAGCCGGGGACCTGTGTCAGGTTCTGCTGAACATCAAAAACATCCATTATCCGCTGGACGGCATCAAACCACCGATCATCCTTCGTTATCTGGTTGAGACGGGTGAATTCTAGCGTGAGCGAGCCGATCTCTGCTACAAGCACAACATCTCCAGCCTCTTGGGGCAGATTGAGTTTGGCGTTGTTAAAGTTCCAACGCGTGATGGGCATTCGATTTGGGGTGTCAAACGCAGCGTATAGCATTTGGCCGACCTCAATTGCTTTTCGTAGTAGAACGGGATACTTGCCCCCGCTGATGTCGTAGGCGCCTAGGAATCCTCCTAGGTATCGGATGGCTGTTTCGAAGACGTTGATTTCTTCAAGTGAGCATGTCGTGAAGTCAAGATTCTCGATGGCGCGGACCGCTTCTTCAAAGTCTTCACGCAAACCCATGATCCATAGCGTATCTAAGTGTGTAAGCTCATCGCCGGGAACAAATATGAAGCACACTTGTCTAGTACCTACCCAATGTATCTACAAGCGTCGCAGCCCATCCACCAAACAGGTTATGCCCTTGTCCAGATATAGGTTTGACCTCGTCGCTCATCCATGCATAGCTTTTGTACCCGGCCCAGGCATGCGAGAAATTCCCTTTAACAGCATGCAGTCTCGCTTCTCGTATGCTGCGATCAGACGGCTTCTCTGGCGGGAAACGGTATTGTATGGCTGGAATACTATGGGGAATAGGCGCCGGAATAAGCGTTGTGACCTCTACTGGGTATCGTTGGGGCAGCTGAGCCCAGAAATAATTATCATCTGGCCCGGTAATTGATGCTTGTAACTCTGGGTCTTGGGATTTGTTGTCGTCATTAACATTATCATCATTTAATGGTTCGTGTATATATGGGGTCGCATCGGTCCGTTGTGCGAATATCGGCAAATTATAGACATAAAAGAGAGATGCGAGCGCAATTAGAAGTGTGATGAAGAAAAACCGTCTATATTTCGCGACAGACATGACCGCAGACATCGATCCTGTGTATTCGCAGCATAGAAGCTGTATATATTATGAGAGTTGAATCCGAGGAAACACCTTTTGTAGGTACTTCGTTCCTGTTAGAGAGATGGGCAAATTCCAACAAACAAACGCACCACCCGGACATCGACAGAAATCTGTTGGCTAGCCTTCTAAATAAGCGCTGACAAGAGAAACCCAATCACATCCTCAATTGGCGGTATCTGTTGCATGCATCCCTGTCCACTTGCGGCGCATTGCAGGAATCATACAAAGAAAGACGCCGGCGTTGTGTGCTCTCGGGCTCTGGGTCTATACAAGTTCTAACTGTCGGAATATCAATCTCACGAATCGGTGCTTCCGCACCAATCCGACGTACACGTACGCGTACGTACGCGCAGCGTATGGAACGGGGATACTACCCCTAGCGCGTACGTGGCAACCTTGTATATAGCCCCTTTCTCACCCCAAGCCCCTACGGTTTTGGGGGATAGTCATCAATTAGGAATCAATTCACTATATTGATCAGGCTCACCACATAGGGCAGTCGGACCGCCCTTCTCCCAATCCTATGCTTCGTGATACGGGACCGGAGTAAACCGACACTAACATTGCTGCTAATTTTGCCAGCGCATACTACATACTTAGTACGTCCATACTAAATAGTAAAAGCCAATTGAGTGCATGAGCCTGATTTTAGGGGCGCTTATTGAAACCAATCTTTGCCCCACTACATATATGTTATCGATGCCCTAATTGGCTACTACATAACATACTACTATAAAAATCACCCATCATATGGCTATGACATGACTAGTAACTATCACCAAGAACCTAGGGCTGGTTCGTTTGCCAGCTTTCTCGCTCGTTTTAGATAATACTGCTGCTCTAGCATAGTAATAAGTCGTAGGTACGCTACCTAGGTGGTTAAAAATATGGCCGAATTTCTACAGGTGCTTCTTCGAAACATCCTTTTTTCGTGCACACATCGCAGCGTTGTTCAAGACCTTCAATTTTCGTATCGCCTCGGTATTCTTCCTCATGTGGCCTCCATTCTTTGACAGTGGTAGAGATTCGAAAGCTGCCATGTGGTCAGTACGTGTGGTCACGATCCTCCTTATCCACCAGATCGTGACAGCACAGACAGTCCAGACTACCTGGGCAGTCCCAGATGGTACACTCCCCGATTTCTCACAGACATTCACTGAAACCGAAACACTACCGATTTCGTGGAATGGATGGGATTCTGCAGTGACAGACGAGTACCTAGACGGAGTCACCGTCGCCGATCTATGGGTGACTTCGTATAATTTCGCGCAATATAAATATTCACAGTATCTGACTGGTATGTTCCGGTGCTTCCATCTGATTTTCGACCTGGGTTCTAACGGATACTAGGCATAATATAGGGAACGTCAATATCTCGCACGCAGGTGTGTATAACTGGACTATAGCCGTCAACTCGACCAGTCTGGCCAAGACGGCAGAATATGTTCTGCGATTCATGCCACCGCGGTCAACCTATAATTCAAGTAGCGTGCAAATCTCATCTCCGGGGTTCATTATACTTCCAAATGATGCCACAACGACGACGGTAACGTCAACCTCAACAAGCACATCGGCCCCAACCAGCGCCACCACAAGCACTACCACCTCGACACCGTCTACAAGAACCCCAGCAGCGGCTACTTCGTCTCCATCTTCATCTTCATCGGACCTTTCCACCGGTGGGAAAGCCGGCATTGGGGTTGGAGTATCCATTGGTGCAATAGCTATTCTCGCAGCCCTTGCGTTCTTATATCGACGAGGGAGCTTCCCATTCATGCGGAAATCAGCAGCGGGAGTATTACCTGCCTCGGCTCCAGTCGCAGAGCTTGACGCGGTGTCGAAGGAACGAAGCAAGCAGATATTATATTCACCGGTTTCTGTTCATGAACTTCCTGTGCGTCCGGCAGAGCTGGACTCGGGTGATCATTCATAAGAAGTCTAAGACTAGTATATTAAAATTAAAAAAATGACGTCAATGTACGTTTTCAATGATAATAGAAGAAAAAAGAGATAAATTCCTACGCTTCGTCTACACAAGGCCTACTAGATAAGTAAATTGTCATGTAGACCGTAAAGATGGACCGCCAAATCCACTTGAGAAGGATATCGCGGTGAGTAAGGGGTCCGAAGATTTATCTTCTTTGCATTAAAATAGGCCCATACCGTGGGGATTTGGATCGGTAACGGCCAGAGTGTAGCAAAGGTCATGTACTCGTGGAATTGAGGGATCTGACGGAATGGAAAATGAAGGAAGTCATGGCTCATTAGAATTATTTTGTTTTTTTGGTGGTATCGTCATCAATTCACATGATCTAACACAACCCAGTATTTTACACTGAGCTGGTGTATTCTTTTTGGAAATTCTTGACAATAAATCATTTATTCGTCGGGAACTAGGAAAGAAAACAGGTCAGGAATCGTCAAACATGCACAAAAAGAGGAAAACTCACTATCAATCTCTCCAGCCTTAATGTCGTCGCTGACGTCCTTGGGACTGCGTCCATCTACTTGGCATCCCACTGAAAATGCCGTTCCCAAGATCTCTAAACACACTCCACGTAGTTCCTTCGCGAGACTGCGGTGGCGCATAATGCGAGCGATTTCGATAATCTCTTCCAGAGGGATAGACTTGTTGTGCTTGATGTTCTTCTCCTTCTTGCGGTCACGAGGAGGCTCCTTCAAGGCCCTGATGACAAGAGAAGAGGCAGAGGGAACGACAGAGACGGCAGCCTGACGGTTCTGGATGGTGAGCTTGACGGTGACTCGGAGACCCTTCCAGTCACCAGTCGCCTTGGCAATATCTTCACCTGTATATGTCATCAGTACACACGAGACGATCTCAACATTGAGTCCCGGGGACAAATACCAATCTTCTTGGGCGAGAGACCAAGAGGACCGACCTTGGGAGCCAATGCAGACTGTGCACCGACTTCACCACCGGTGGCCCTCAGGTGGATAACCTTCACCTCATTGGGGTCGAGCTTGGGAGCTATTCACACAGAAAAAAAGAAAAATTGATTAGTCTAATCGCCAGGCAAGAAGTGCCACGCCAAGGAGATGATACTTACGCATGGCGAGGGTGCGTAAGGTAGTCTATCGTCCTCGGGAAAGAAAAAAGTTGCTTTGCTTGTAGGAGCAAAAAGAGAAGAGGAAATTTGTCGGAAGGAGCTAGTTGTGTGCTAGCCGAAGTCACGTGCGCAGTCCACAGTGTGGGCCACGCTAGTCTCGAGTCGGATGCAAACTAGTGCATAAATGGTTAGTGGCATTTACCCGTTATCGACTTGAGATGCTCACTTTAGCTGTTGTTAGCTGTTACTAGCAGTATCCGGTCATTATTACTTTACAACATTTAATTCGCTATGTCATCTCACTTGGAACAATTAGAAAACGAAAAGAAATTTATCAACCAACTGTATCGTATCGTAAAAAGATGACGGATGAAAGAGACCGCTAAAGGTACAAACAGCCACACACACAGATACATTGCTACTCCTAACCTGGTGCTCGCAAAGCTGTCACAAGTATACGCGCCCATTTCTAGTTCGTGCCTGATACGGCAAGCCTGGTTGGTCTGTTAGTATTGCAGTGTAAACGTGGAGGGTTGACAGGATGGACATACTTCATCAAATGCTCCATGAACGTCTGTAACGACACGTCATCGGTGAAAATGGTTTGTGCAGATACGCCACCCCCGTAGCCTCCGGTAGAATGGGTGGTTGAGGGGTTCAGCTTCGACAACAAGAAACGGGCCTGAGACCCGCCAGCATCGCAAATGATGAATCGAGGAAGTGGGAAACGATCCGCAATAAGTTCCTGACAATTTCATTAGCACTGGAACAAAAAATTGTGGAATGATGTTATTAAAGAAGAAGAAATAGCTTACTCTCGCATCTTCCTTCGGTTGCTCTAAAATGGCTTTGAAATTCTCGTAGCCTTCTTGATCCTGGTACCCAGCCTTTCTCCACTCGGCCATGGTCTCGCCGTGGAAAATGAGCAAATGGAAAAAGGTGTCGAGAAGGAGGATATGAGTGGGCTGGATGGAAGCAGAGTCCAGCAGTACGGGTTGACTGCCTTCTTGTTCCAGAGAATATGAGTCGAGCGTAGGCTGGATCATGATCAAGGAGTTACCAGTGTCTTCGTGGTTCAAGACATGTCGGTAGAATGCCGTCTCGTCCGGAGAATTGTTGAAAACTTGGAGGAACTGACTTCTGCGAAGATGGAACATGAATTGTGGATAGAGGGTGAAGTTCTTCTCGAGGCGGAATGATGTTGGGTCATCCTTCCTGTAATCGGCAAAGCGTGAGCACAGGCGAATCAGCATACGGTCAACCCATCGCAATACGTCTGGCCCATCGTCGACCTCGGCTTTAAATACGGCGATACGAGACATCAGGACTGCTGCTGCTTCTTGGTCGAAGGATTGCGCAAGAGCTGGGTCACCCGCCGGACCGCTTAAGTTCCTAGCTACGGTCGTAACGCGTAGGTGGAATTGGCCGGAAGAATGCTGATAGTAGGTAAGGAACTGCATCATGCCGCGCTGAGGACCCTGTTGGATTGGCGCAGGCCCGCCCTGGTTTGCTATCTCGAAATAGATGCCGTAACTAGCAGCAGGGTCGATTCCGCACATCTTCCACGCACAAGTATTACCGATACCACACTCAGTCTCGCCAACGCTTGTGGATTTCTTATTGAGAGAAATTGCGTGACCAATAAGACCCGTGACTTTGAGCTCTCTCGTGGTCAGAACTTCTAGAGACGCATTAAACCCCATTAGTAGATTGTCACTCTCGTCCTTGTCGAATACCCGGACGAATGATTGTTTGAATTGAGACGATGTGAAGCTGTCAGTCAACAAAATGTGGCCACCAGTATAGTTAGCCATATTCTTCATTTCCAGCATGCCAACTTGGTCAAGACAGCCAGCAAATAGGTCAATGACATGCCCATTGTGTGCGGCGCGTTTGGCGAGGCCATCATAAAACTTTACCGTAAACGTCGTTAGTATTTTTGTTCCGGAGAAAGGAATGAAGATGAGAATCCCACCTTGACTGCTTTCTTAAAATATTTAATATTATCCCTATCAATATCATGATGAGATCGAATAGGCTCCTTCAACTCTGGGCCAACGACAAGACCAGGGCCTTCTGTGGCAGGGCCGCTGGTGAAAAGCATGATCCGACCACCAGCATTCTGGAAAGACGTCTCCAACAGCCCCACTCCGACACTGACAGCAACGCCGGTGCATCGTAAAGCTCGCTTGTCATTTGCAACTGGCCAGGGATCGCGTTGCAGCTGTTCCAGGATATTGGTTATCTGAAATTCGGCCTGTTGGACAGGAAGGAGAAAGCGGGCTGCGGGACCCATGGGCGGAGGTGCACGACCAGGTGGCTGAGGAGCGCCGGGACGAAGGCTAGGAGCTAGCAATCCAAGCATTTCTTGAACCTGTTTTGCCCCGTAGTCCTTGTTGCCGCGGAAGACATAGGATTTGGCGCACTCTCCGTAGCCTAATTCATGGACTTGCGCCTATACGCCATCATTAGTTTCTGTCCGAGTAACTAGACCTAAGGATCGGTTCTCGTACCATGGTGCCGTATGTGATCAAACCAACAAGCGCATTTGGTGGCAACAGGGACAGGCTCATGATGAGAGAGTCCTTGACAGCCTGGAGGCTGTCATCCTCCTGGCAGGTGTCTACGACATACAGGAAAATAGGGGGAGCCGGGGCGGGGCGGGCCAATCGATACTCGATAGTTGTGCTCTGAGGATGAAGTTCCGGCGGTATAGCATTCTCGGTAATATCTTTGTAGTGCGGAGGAAGAGGATTGCGCATCTGGCAGAAGGGGCATATCCAGATCCGAGCTCGGACATCCACATTACTAGCTCGGCAAGTCAGCAAGATGATTGCGTTGCGTGACTTCCCCAAATCGAGGGATTGGAAGAAAGAAGGCAGAAAACATACGCATAAGGATTGAGAACTGCTTTGCATGGAGCTTTGCAAGTCACGGGTTCGTATTGCAGTAATGGGGTGTCTGGCTTCTCCTTGAGCGGCGTATACACGGCTCCGATGGGGACAACTAAGCGGGACGCTTCCTATACGAGACTGTCAACACGGGAGCAATTCAACAGGTTGTGTCGAAAGACTGACCATGCGCGAGCTTGGGAATGTGTTCCAGCTAAGCCTGACGCCATCGCGATCCTCGACATCGCTCCACTGGTCCTTCAACGCCTCGTAGTCCATCTTGATGTTGTAACAGCAGAGGAATTGGGGCGAACAAAGGAAAGACGGGCAACTGCAAGCACGCAAGAATTATAGAAGAACGGTGACTAGGGAGTTTTTTTCAAGCACGAAACATAATCGATGCCTACGACAGGCAACGACGTAGCGGTTGATTGAACAAGTGCTTGGAGATCAACCGGAGGGGGTGTTCACTGTTCTGTTGTGGGTAATTATCGGCATGAAGCCAGGTTGCAGCATCTGTGGTCTCTGCCGTCTCCCGCAGCCCCGTTTTGCCGCTAGTCCTCAACGGGCAAGCTCCACAAAACACAAAATGATTTTCTTTTTTCCCTCTTCCTCTTTCTCTTCCTTTTTTTCTCCTTTCATCAACCATCGCCGACAACAAAATATTCACATTACTGTCGACAGCCTCGGCCAATCCAATGGCGAGCCTGTTTTCGCGTCGCGCGTAGACCAAGTTTCTACCCATGGCTGGGCACCTGGCTTGGAAAGGTCGTTCCGATCCTTCTTGATGATTTGGGAATCAGCAGAGGTTACATACATTTTATACATGCGTTTTATTTTACACTTGCAAGTTTCTATTATTACTATTTTCAATATAATGCGGTATAATGCGGAACTATTTACATCGCTCGATAATCACGTCTTTGCTATGGCTAAACAAACCGACTTGCATACACATAATAAATAATATATATCATTAAAGAACCCGTCCTCCTATTCCGTTACGCCCGTTTCTCATGCTACTATGTATGTACGAGGTTGTGTCCAGATGAATTAATACTCATTCCTTAGACGGCTTTTCAGAGTACTTAAGCATGTAGCTCCGCTTGAAGTAAGTGTTTGGGTGAACGATGGTGTCCAGGTCCGTTTGGTTCCACGAGCCGTCTTCTTTGACTCTCTTGATATCAGCCTTGTGTGTCCACTCGAATACTCTGTTGCAAGCAATATGGTATCTCTGTTTCTCCACGTCTTCACGAACGCCGCGTAGGAGATCTTTATCGTGGACCCCGGTAGATTGAAGGAGAGCGGTGAGGTTGTCAACAGAGAAATGTCGGTACGGACATCCATGAGTCTGGCCAGTGCTCGGTGCGCTTTCCGACAGGATCCGCTGGCAAGAATATGGTGGATAGCCTCTGCCACGACGGTTGGAGTCGCCGCCAACGTCTCCGTAAGCGTGACGAATGTTATATTTGTATTTCGAGTTGAACTCGTCGTCGGTGAATCCCTTGAATGATTGCCGCCAGAACAGGATACACTCATCCAGACTTAGACCAATCCCCTTCAAAAAGAGGGTATACTGAAGACGACCAAAATGTTTCAAGTGGTTGTTCTTCCGGAGTGTCATGTGCAGGCTGCGCATACATAGAGGGAAATGTTGCGATAGAGGGTCGATTGAGGCTGCAGTTATTGCAGCTCCATCGACGACACCTTCGCCCTCCGAGTACACCGACTCCGCGCTTCCAAAATTCTTGGACAAATGATTTAAGATAGGAGTCAGGCGGTCGTCCTCATCCAGTCGGGGTAACGCACGGCTTGTCAACTGTGTCACATTTAGCGTCAAAAATAACTGTAAAACAAATTGAGAAATTGTTTCTTCTTACTTCCATGGCTTTCTCAAGACGCGCCGTAAAATCGGCAATAATCATACTGAGTTGCTCCCTCTGGGGAACGTAGGCCTTGCCTTTGCGTACGAAAACCGCTCGACGTTCAACCAGTTCGGGAACTTTCTCCCAATCGACTTTATACCATGCTTCTTCGTCAGCGCGGCGTAGGCCTGGCGTGGAAGCGAGAAGTTGCTCTGCAAGCTCGGCTTTTTCATCGTCGCTCACGGGCTCCCAATCCAAATTGAGGCTTTCGATAAAAAGGCGTCTTTCTTTGCTATCATCTTTCTGAAACCTGAATCTGAATAACATGGTCTCGGCGCGCACGAATCGGCGGCGGAGGTCCTCGGTTGCTGAGAAAGCAAGTCGGAGTATGAAGTGAGAGTAGTGGTCCTTTTGCCGTTCATTCTTTAACTGTTGGTTGACAACGCCAGAGGCCGCCGACGAGTTAGACGATAGAGGAAGGTACTTTTTCAGGAGCGGTGTAATGTGCGCTTCCGTTTCTTGTGGCGATTTATTGCGGTAGGAACAGGCCTCGATTTCCGCGAGCACTAACACCAGATAGGACGGTGAGACAATATGGCCGAGGGAGCAGGGAAGACAATGTACTCAATTTACCTTTCAATCTGTCAATTGCCCATTGCTCAAACTCCTCGAGCGTGATCTCTGCCGTTGGAGGCACATCGTAGAAGTTGAGACGGTGCGGATAGTCCTGCTGCTTATAGGAGGGCGCGGCGAACTGCTTCTTTTTGTGGTCAAGAACAGCCCTTCTTTTAGGGTCAATTCTCTGGAAATCCTGCCGTATCATCGTGAAGCACGCAGAGAGCGAAAATATACTCGACACTGGACAGAGGTGCGATGAGTCGGCGACAGAGCGATTGATCAACGACGCGACAACGACGCGTCCCGCCAGAACGGGTAGTATTAGTATCACGCAGCCAGCCAATCAGAGGCTCTGCTCGGGATTGTAGATTAGGTAAGCAGAACTAGTCCGCAGGCGGTTAGTGCGGTCACGAGACCTGCTGTCTTCATACTAACGCTACTAAGTACCAAATATTAATTTCGCCGTAATAAAGAATCAATTGACTGAGTATGGAATGCATTGAAGAAATGTTACGGAGTACTCTTCGCGTATACGTACTAATGTCTGGCGTACAGAGTAGTGCGGAGTAGCAAACTCTACTCCGCAGTCACGCTTATCGTCGTCTCAAAGCTCAGGCCTCGGCCACGGACCGACGGCCGCTCACCGAGAACCCAACGGAGAAGAACGACTAGTTATTTCAACCACCAGCTTAAATAATAACTGCTGCGTATCACCGTGGCCGTGATGTAGTCTATTTCTATACTATGGATGCATAAAGACGCTCTACACATGTCTGTTGTTGCTCTCCCGGCGTCCTCTGTATAAGTTGAGTTGCCTTTCACATGCGCACCATCTGATCTCCGGTTCTCAAAGCGCCGAGCATCTGCCGCCTTGTTCGCGCGGCATCTTGTTAATTATTAATTATTATTCTTATAATTCTTTACCCTCTGTTCGCGCCACATTGTTAGCCGGTCTCCCATGACGCCGGTCACAAAGCGGCTCAAGAAAGCTGCTCGCATTATTCTTATTGGAGCCCCCGGCGTGGGAAAAGGTACACAGACCGAAAGGCTGCTCTCACGGTTTCCGCAACTTGCAGCCATCAGCTCGGGGGACTTGCTGCGCGAAAATGTTCGAAGGAGAACTACGTTAGGTAGGCAGATTGCTCTCACGTTCGTCTATTCTCGAGCTAACCGGGGATCTTTCTATGTGTAGGCCTTCAAGCCGAGGCTCTCATCCAAGCTGGGAATCTTGTACCGGATGCTGTCATGCTTGATCTGATCTCTGCAGAGCTGGCCACCAAAGGCTGGCTGACGCCCTCTGAATCCTCTCCATCTTCTTCTCCTCAAGCTTCTTCTCCTTCCTCTTTCTCATCATCTTCGCCTTCGCCTTCCCCGTCCCGTCCTCACACAATAGTGCCCTCGGCATCGTTTATCCTAGACGGGTTTCCACGAACAGCAAAACAAGCCTCGAGCTTAGACCAAATCCTGCCCATCAACTTCGTCGTGCATCTCTTCACACCGCCGTCGGTCATTATATCGCGAATAACGAAGCGCTGGGTCCATGCACCTTCAGGACGGGTGTACAACACAGAATTCAACCCGCCCAAGGTGGAGGGGAAGGATGACGTTACGGGAGAAGCGTTAACGCAACGCGCCGACGATTCTATAGATACCTGGAAGCAGCGTCTGCAAAAATTCGAGGAGTCCAGTAAAGCACTCATTGAGCATTATGACAGGCAAGGCTGTCTCTGGCGGGTGGAAGGAAACTCGAGCGATGAAATCAGCCCTAAACTCTTTGCCGAGATTGAGCGGAGGTTTGCCTGAGGCTATACCTTATCATTGTAAATATATCTACCTACCTACCTATTTAATAATCTAGGATCTCCATGTGCATGTTTTCTAGAACATAATTTAGATAATCGACATGGAAAGCTACCTAATTAAAAAGTGCACACAATTTTTTTTCGCATCTACCAGCATCACGACGACCGCATGGATATCCTTATATTGTATTGTAATAAACGATTTATATATCATGCATAATATTATCATTCCAAGTTACGTTCGTTAATTCTGGGTATCTCTTATTTACTGCTTTTTCTTCTTCTTATCACGTGAAAAAGTAAAAGCCTTGCCCAGCAGAGAAGATAGAATACCGGGCCTCTTTTCCTCAGACGGCTTCGAAGACGCTTCCAAAGGCTGCTCCAGCCCCATTCGAGTCTTATACTCTCGCGGGCTTTCAAAATCGACTCCACCATGACGCCAAAAGTCCTTCCAAAGCCCTTGTCTCCGGGCCTTGGCCAGCTTCTCTGCTTCACGGTATCTGAGTTCATGTTCCTTACCACCAAACTCTGCTCCGGATTTGGCTTCATAGACCGTAGCTAAACCGCGCTTCAACATTTCGTACGAAACGTCCCGTCGCCGAAGGGGAGGAAAGTCAAGCCAGCGTCGTACGTAGACAGTTGCAATCACGCGCTTGTATTGATCGGGTCGATACACGTATGCGCGTACCCGTCGGTTCAGCAGATAAGATGTGAGCCACATGTGTGCTTCATGCGCAAACGGTTGGGCAGGACGACCGAAATGGGCGAGTTCGGGGGCATCAATGCCTGCAAGACGGATATGAACCTGTTTCCACCCAAAAAATGCGCATGAGCTCGTGAAAATATACTATAAATAAGAAAGACATACAGTCCGGTCTTTCAAATCCTTCCTAGACGTCGGCACCTTCATCCATGGCAGTAAATCCCATCCAACCAATCTGCCCCCAGGCGTATGATAAATTCGGAAATTATCACCATCTCCCACGCTCGTGACACGGCCCAAGAGGGATCTCTGACGGAAGTAGGAAGAAGCAATATCTGAAGCTTCCGGGAAGCGGCGAAGATAGCGATGGTGGATGTGAACAACGAACAGAATACCGCCAGTGAGAAGAAGCGTGGGGACCAAGTTTCGTGGCTCTTTGAATTGGCTCCAGTCGAATGCATTGAGACTCGAGTTCCAATCTGTGGCATTCTGGGAGGAAGATGTCGTGGAAGGCGGGGGTATGATTATATGTTCGGGTGTTTTGTTGTTGGTATTACTGTCAGACGGATGATGGTGCGCGTCATTGCGAGTATCCTCTGGATCTGATCTGGACCCAGACGATAACCAGGACCACCATCCCATGCCAGAGTTCAGGCAGTTGAGTGCGGAGGATGAAGGTGAACCTTGGAAGAATTGCGCTACATAAGGCCAGGGAGCTTCAGGCTTGGCAATTGCGGCCTTGTAGATCAGGTGTCAGTCGGGAATATTATTACTACTTGCCTGATCCTCTGCTTTAATTACCCAGAATCCTTGCAAATATTTTGAATGAGCACTCCGCAATATCTGGTGGATACTTATAGGCAGCTCTGAGGGTTATAAGAGTCATGTCTCCTTGTCATCTCCATCGATTGCAAACTCCTTTATGGTAGGTTGTAGTATCATGGGCTGGTATGTAGGACAGTCTTGTTGACTAGGTGCTGAATTGTTAATATTATTGATTATCATAGGCTATTGTATATTACAAGACCTCTCCTGCGACCTCTTACAATCCATGAGTACCTAGGTAGAGATACATCTGTTTCGAGCTGCGTATTCCGCAGCCAGCTTGCAAGGCAAGGCCTGGAAGGCTGGCAGTCTCATACCAGTCCTTTGGACTGCATATTATAGGCCTCAGCAGCCCGTCGTTCAGCCACGGTCACATATTTACGGAACTCACGAGATGGGATGTGGTTCAAGAACAATTCATCCAGCTCTTCGTAAGTCCGTCTGCGCGTCTCCGGAACCCAAAAGAAAGCCATCACAGCCCAGATGAGCATAATGGCACCAAAGACAAATCCGATCTTGGCCTTCAGGTCTCCGTAACCAGGATTGAACATGTAAGGTGAGACAAACGCCCACATAGTATTGACCGCAGCAGAAACTGACATTGCCACAGCGAGAGTCTTTCCTCGCAGGACAGATGTAGGCACCTCGCCCGCGATGGTGTAAACATTGGACCCAACGCCTACATTGTAAAAGAAGTTGAACATTGTATAAAAGCCAACGGCAGCACGGGTTGCTTCCGGGGTTTGGATTGAGCCGGAAATGCCCATACAGACCAACAGAATGGCCAGACTAGTGCAGCCGATGAGGTACATGGGACGACGACCAACAAAGTCACTGACGAGGAAAGATATAGTTGCGCCCGACATTGAAAGGATTTGAGCCCCGATTTGAATCAAGAAGGACGAACGGTTACTGATGCCCATATACTGGTACATCAGGGCGCCATAATTGGAGACGAACCCGAGCCCAGACATAGACTCAGCAAGGAAGACCATGGTGGCTATCAGAGTCCGGCGAAGATTGGTGCCTCGGAAACATTCAACATAGGAACCGGAATCGTCTGTGCCCGCTTCCTCGAGGGTTAACTTGATGCGCTCTAGGTGGCCGTCGACATCACCAGAATCCGAGTATAGTCGGGCGAGGACCTTCTGTGCTTCAGTCATCTTGCCCTTGCGGACTAAGAAGACAGGGGACTCCGGCATAAATATCTGGCCGATAAAAGCAACACCGGCGAATCCCCACTGAGCACAGATAAGAGCCTTCCAGGACCAAGAGGAAGTCCACTGGGCGGTGTAGTAGGACATGATAGCCGAGATAAACGGGCCGATGCACTGGGATAAGTTGCAAAATCCGATGAGAGTGGCACGAACAGCAAGGGGAGAGATTTCGGCAACATATGCAGTACAGAGATTTTGAAATGCCCCAATAGCCACAGAATTGAGCATTTTGCCGCCGAAAAACATTCCAATAGAGGTAGTGCCGAACTCGATGCCAATCGCGATGATATTGATGGCAGAAGCAACAAGGATTACCGGCTTGGTCCCAACAAGGTCGGCAAAAAAGGAAGCAGCCACAGCGCCGATAATCCCAAATGCATTACCGCCGCCATTGAGGGCCGATTGCCACTGTGTGCTGATAAAATACTGGTCGTCTTCAGGATGGCCGAATCTCTGCTTGAACTCCGGAATGCTAATCACAGAGCCCGAAGACTGGCTTTCAAAGCCGCGAACAATGAGAGTCCATAGCATGACCCCAATCCAGAATAAGAGCCAGGGATCTCTCCTGAGTGTCTCGACATATCCACGGTTATGTTCCTGTTGCTGAATCGCGCGGCCATGAATTTCCTTCGGGTCGGCCACTTGCTGAGTGTCCGGCTGGTTCTCGAGCTCCTCTACACCCATGTCTGACTTGGCTTTGTCATTCGCCATTGTGCTTACTCTTTACTCTTTGGATGAAGATGTAAGAAGTCAGGGGTTTACCCCGGTTAAGTACTTCTGCATCTCGATGGGCAAAACGTGGAGATGCGGGGGTTAGCGTCAATTGGAGAGGCTTCAGTGCTGGGACTTCGGGCAATTGACCACCGAGGACGGGGAAGACTTTTCACTTAAAAGATAAAGGCTTAATAAATGGACTGGGACAGAGTATAATCGACCCAAACCATTGAAAACCATAATCTTATTGAACTAGTACTACCTGTGCGGTAGAACTGTAAAAGCACCACTCGGTATAGCAGCGCCCGAGCCTAAAAGATCTGATGAGATTTTTTCGGCTGTTCATAGCCCGAACAGAGCGAGATGTTGAACGATGAGCCAAATGCTCAAAGCGTGCATTATCCAACTTGAAATGCGCCGTACACATAGTACATAGTGAAAACCATTTCTTTTTAATCCGCTTTCCCGCGCAATACGCTGCCTCGACTAGAAGTCGTTTCTCGATTACCATGTCTGCTAACCCGGGTCTCTCTGCGCCAGCCGTGGAACAACACCCGACTGGTTTCGGCGTTGGGATAGCCTCCCCCCGCCTTTCCTGGAGATTTCTTACAGAAGACTCCGGTCTCAAATCGTGGGAGCAGACGGCTTATGAGATCGAAATCTCACGGCCCGGGGAGACCACCGAATCACACCATGTACTCGGTGATGCTTCTGTCTTAGTACCATGGCCTGGGACCCCGTTAAGATCGCGCGAGCAAGTACTGGTACGAGTTCGTGCATATGGGAACATCGAGCAACAGCCCAGTAGCTGGTCCCCTTGGACTCCGGTTGAGTGTGCGTTACTTGAGCGGCATGATTGGAAGGCTCTCCCGATTACATGTGCCACTCCCACTGCTTCTCATACCGATGGCCCCCTACGGCCATTACGATTCCGGCGAACGTTCTTCCTGTCACAAAATACACCTGTGACTGAACGTTCGCGTCTGTACATTACAGCTCTCGGAGTATTCCGCGCCTTCATCAATGGCAAGCCGGTCGGCGATGAATGCATGGCACCTGGATGGACGAGCTACAACCATCGTCTCAACTACAGAGTGTTTGACATCGCTCCGTATCTGAATCAGAACGGAGAAAATGTTATTGCTGTTGAGGTCGGCGAGGGATGGTATGCAGGAAGGCTCGGCTTCCATGGAGGTCGACGATTCATCTACGGAAAGGAGATTGGACTTCTCGCTCAACTTGAAGTCGGCGTGCCGGGGAGCGAACAGATGTTCACATTGGTCTCTGATGGCTCATGGTCATGCCAAGCAAGCGCCATCCTGCGCAGCGAAATCTATGATGGGGAATTATATGATGCACGAGAAGAGACAGCTGGTTGGAACACTTTGGGGTGCGCCGACCAAACTTGGAAGCCTGTTCGACAGTTGGAGTTCCCCAAATCTCAACTTGTGGCACCGAACGCGCCACCTGTTCGAGTGACCGAAGAAGTAAAGCCGATATCAATCATCACAACACCGTCCGGCAAGATCGTTCTCGACTTTGGTCAGAATTTAGTCGGAAGATTGTGTGTCCTTTCACTTGATAAACCGCGTGGACATCGTATCTCGTTTATACATGCCGAAGTCCTCGAAAATGGTGAACTCGGTACCCGCCCTCTTCGTGTTGCTAAATGCACGGATGAAATCATCTCATCCGGGTCGAAACTGGAAAACTGGTCACCTCAATTCACCTTTCACGGCTTCCGTTATGTGCAGGTTAATGGATGGTCGCCCACGGATAAGAAAAGTCCTTTGCTTCTTTCCAGCCTAAGTGCTGCCGTACTACACACCGACATGGAGCGCATAGGTTGGTTCTCATGTTCTCACGCCATGGTCAACCAACTACATCAAAATGCGTTATGGAGTATGCGGGGAAACTTTCTGTCCATTCCAACTGATTGTCCCCAACGGGATGAGCGTCTGGGGTGGACTGGTGACATCCAGGCTTTCTCCCCTTCGGCAAATTTCCTATATCATACGGCTGGAATGCTGGGGGATTGGTTGGAAGATCTCTCCGCAGAACAATTTGAAGAAGAAAACCAGTCAGTTCCACCTTTTGTCGTTCCCAACGTAATTCAAACACAGTGGCCGCAAATGCCGCAGGCTGTGTGGGATGATGCTACTGTTCTCGTCCCGTGGTCATTGTATAGGTCTTATGGAGACATAAACATTCTACGGCGTCAGTATCCAAGTATGACAGCTTGGATAGATGAGGGAGTCCGCCGCGGACCTGACAGACTGTGGGATCAGGAGCTCTGGCAATTGGGAGACTGGCTTGATCCAACAGCCCCTCCTGAGGACCCAGGTGCCGCTCAAACAAGCGGTACATTGGTTGCGGATGCGTACTTGGTTCACGTCACGTCTATCCTGGCGCAGATCAGTGAAGTTCTAGGGGAAACTCAAAATGCCACCCAATACAAGAGAGAATCCCAGCAATTAAAGGCTGCTTTCCAGGACAAGTATATGGCGCCTTCTGGTCTGCTCGTTGGTGACACCCAGACAGCACTGAGCTTGGCTATTGTGTTCGATCTTCATAGCCACCCAGAACAAGCTTCCGTCGCTGGTGACCGTCTCGCTCGCCTTGTTCGTCAAGCCAAGTTCCGAGTGGCTACTGGGTTTGCTGGTACGCCTATCATAACACATGCTCTCACCAAGTCAGGAAATCACCAATTGGCATATCGTATGCTGTTAGAGAAGAACAAACCTTCCTGGATGTACCCTATTACTTTGGGCGCGACCACAATCTGGGAACGGTGGGATAGTATGCTACCTGATGGATCTGTGAACCCCGGAGAAATGACGAGCTTCAACCATTATACTCTGGGTTCCGTGATCAATTGGCTGCATGAGTCGGTTGCAGGTGTCAGCCCTATTCAGCCTGGATGGAAGACATTCCGAGTGGCACCTGTTTCTGGAGGCACGATCACTTCGGCAGAGGCTCAGTATGAAACATCGTATGGTCGACTAGAATGTCGCTGGTCAATTCATGACGGGAATCGGTTCGAGCTTGACCTTCTAGTTCCTGCTAATACTAAGGCCTTGGTTATCTTGCCTCACGAGGGTGGAACTGGCCCCAGAGCTACTGTCAACGACGAAACTTCACGATGGATAGGGTCTGGCAGACATCAATTCACGAGTCAATGTAATAACCTAGATCATTGGCCTCCGGTTCCGTTTCTGCCTCCTTTGAGAGATTCCGAGCCGGATTCTATTGTTTGAGTTACTTAATGAGTTACGTTGCCAACGTTATATAGAAATTGTTCGAGACGCGCCGAAACTTTGTCTCTTTTTTGAAATGATTGGAATCTTTCGAGATAATATCCTATTTCCAAGGTTCTTGCCAAGGCTCTTCAGGCTACCATCACAAAAATGTCATATACCTAGGTAGTAGAGACACCACCCTAGCCCCTACTTAGGCACCACGAAACCAACACAGCTCATTCTTCAGGCAGTTGTTGAAGAAAAGTATCGACTGTTCTTAAACATCAGCTCTGCGGCGACCAATCCACAATTTGCCCATACTTCGCATCCGCAAGTCCTCTAACGGACTAGACAGGAGGATCTGATGGTTTCCTTCGTAAAACAAAATTGGTAATCGTCCAGAGTATGGGATGTCCAGACCTCCCCCAACGACTGAATACCTTCTGGGCCTCCCGGTACCTAACGAGCCAAAGTGCACATGCTGCAATCACATATGTCATTGCGGATAGAGTAACGAAAGTGATTATAAAGGGAGTTCGAGATGCGGACGAAACGTCACCAGTGTCAAATAGATGCATGCCATAGAAGGACTTGAGAACCTTACGTATAAGCAACCAACACATGTAGTACCTAGGTCGGAAAAGAAGATAGCAATTAGAACTTACAGTGACAAAGCCCATCGGGAGGTAAAAAATGGTCGCTACAGTAAATACCAGAATGTAGCGGTTCATCAGGGCACTGTTCTCGGCCAGACTGGTTCCCTTGGATGCTTCTCTGACTGATGTGGCATTGAATAGCTGGAGGCGGCCAGTGATTAATACTATTATTATTAATGATAAATATAAAGGAGTCTTTCGATATGCGCCGGCGACGCCGAATCCTGCGTCCTGGTTGTTCCGGTACGGCAGTTTATAGGTACAACCTTGCCAAAATTCGTAAGGTATTGAAATAACATAATGCCACAGAAAACAGAAAGATGCTTACATAACTCGCTAACGACCGGAGCTAGTTAGTTAGTTATCCACCCCCTAGTTACAAGCCGAGTTACAACCCACCGCCCAAAATAAACCCGGTTATCTGACCCCAAACCCGGTTTTGACCCCAAATAACGCGGTTATTTTTGGGGTCATGTTACAATGGGTTTCAATACCAGTTACAAAAATACTGACCTGTTTTTCGGGGTCTTCGTACAAAACCGAACCACGCTATAATTTATAGGGAAGGCGGTCATCTAGGCGGACAGTAATTTTTGATATCCTACTATGCTCCAACAAGGACGGGATTTGCACTGCAAATTTTCATATTAGTGATTCATCTATCAAGCCAGGCCTTTCCTATACGAAATTCATACCAGTAAAGCACAGTTTAATATGGATTCTGAAATGGACTTTGACTCGGAGATCCTTGCTGAGCAGGACCGGCAACTGAAGCTCCAAGCAAATATGAATTTATATAATCAGAGACTTGCCAATCAAATCCAGCACAACCGCCCAGCTAACACCAGCAAATCGTACGAAAAACCACAGCAGGAGTGGTTTGAATTCTGCAGAAAGGAGGACTTTCCAGATGGTTCTCTTATTTCTGAGCAGAAGAT
>JAMAFX010000170.1:0-52715 GCA_023625875.1 Trichocomaceae sp. PYS4502 | reverse complement strand
CTAGTCACTTCTTCTTTTACAATTCTTGTAAGGAATTATTCAGGATTGGCCTGGAGTAAACCCACCAATCCGACACTATCAACTGACAACTCGGAACTCCGAGATGGAGACAACCTTAGAAGCAACTTCGGCGATGCTGCCTGCAGCTATGTAGTCACTTTTATGCTGCGTCTCGGCGCACATCTAGAAAAATCAAGGTCGTTTCTTTCCCACGCCCTTTACCTCAGCTTCACGACTATTCACAATGGCGGAAATCTATACTTCAGTCCCGGCCAAGAACTCGCTCGCCAGTCTCTGGTGGTCTGCTCGACACCCACCGCCTGATCCAAAGACCTCCTTTAAAGGCCAAACGATTCTGATCACTGGTGCCAACAGTGGTCTCGGATTCGAAGCCGCTATCAAATTCGCTGCTCTAGGTGCTGACACGCTGGTCCTTGCAGTTCGTTCGCTCGAACGCGGGAAGAAAGCCAAGACTATCATCGAGCAGCGCACCAAATGTGCTACAAACGTTATTCAGATCCTCCAGCTGGACATGGCCAGCTACAAGTCTATCGATTCATTTAGTGCTGAGATTTCGCGCCGGTACCCTGTCGTGCATGCTGCCGTGCTAAATGCCGGGGTGGCCCCGCCCTCCTACAAGAACAGTTCTGAGGGTTGGGAGATGGCGTTGCAGGTCAACGTTCTATCCACTGCCTATCTAGGAATTCTCTTACTGCCTCTCCTACGCAAATCCTCGGCGTCCATCGGCCGAGCAACGCATTTGGAATTTGTGGCGAGTACCGGCCACGGTGATGTCAAGATTGATAGCGTGAAGAGTGATGACAGCATTCTCAGCAAAGTCAACAACCCAGACACATTCAATTTCACCTCACAATACAGTATCACCAAGCTTCTCGAGATGTGGGTGGCCAGTAATATTGCCTCTGTTACGTCCGCCTCCGAGGTCATCGTTGTCGCTTCGTGCCCGGGGTTGTGCAAGAGCAGCTTGGGCCGCGATTTTAGTCTTGCGCTGCGCGTGCCCGACAACATCGTCAAGTCTATCCTGGGACGCACTGCTGAGGAGGGTGGCCGCACCCTAGTTAGTGCTGTCACGACGACGGAGAAGGCTCACGGAGGCTTCTGGACCCATGATCGCGTTGCCGTGTATGAATACCTTCCTAAAATGTGACACACGAGCATGATAACTGACTAATTTGACACAAATACAGGGCCGGAGTTCTAGTTTCATCGGATGAGGGGAAGGCTCTCAGTGCGCAATTCTGGAAAGAGGCTATCGCGGAGTTATCGAAGCACAACCCAAGGATTGAATCTATTTTGAAAGGCGAGTAAGCAACTGCCCAATAAGGGAGCGAGAGTTAAGAGATTGGAAAGAAGCAGATACCACCTGTGCACTGTCCGTTGTTATTTAAGAGAATTGTTTTTCCATTTGTATTTCATTGATTCTGGTCTTTATTTAGAAATAACTGTAATGTCAAAGATGCCTTGATGCATTCCTCGGTGATATCCTCGCTTTCGACACTGTAGGAATTAAAAAGGTCTCTCTCTTGTTGTTGGTAAAGCTCGCTACCCTCTCAATTTCATGATGTCTTGGGTCAGTACACACTACATACATTATATACTCAGCTGCTGAGACAGTTGGCATTGACTGCTGATTCTGTTCTTCATTCACCATCTTGTCTAGTTTTGGTTTCTCCTTTTCGAGCTTTCCTTAGTAGTAAATCCCGCAACTTATTGGCAAATATTACAAGACTGTGTACAAATTATTGTACTCGCGCAAGATGATATTAGCAACAATATTTATATCATTATTCTTCCTGACTGACGGGGCCAATCTCCTTCTCAGTATCCCTCTCGTTATGTTCCTTCCTTTTCTTTTCACTCAGTCCAAACTCAGACTCCAACCCGGAGCGTAACTTCAGCTCCTTCTCAAAGAGCACTGCAAGCAGAATTGCGGCCCCAAAGGCAATGCTAACATACCAAACGCGCTGTAAAGCGTAGTGGTAAGCGTCCATGACGGCTGTGCGAGTAGCCGGGCTAAAGGACGCAATGAATGCCGACGTAGCATGCTCGTATGCTTGGCCGCGCACGAATTCATCTCGGATGCTTGGATCAAATTCCTTGCTTAGCTGATCAAATCGACTGTTAAACACGGCGGAAGGAATTGCCACTCCCCATATGGTTCCTAGAGAGCGCATGTAGGCCCATGTAGCGGTACTACTGGCAACTTCGCTTTCGGGAAGACCGGCCTGAACCGCCTGCAAAGTGGTTGAAAGGAGGCTACCAAGGCCCATTCCCCCTAAGATCTCGAATATAGCCCAAGCGACTTTAGGGCTCGTCGAACTGAGCGTAACATTTAGGCCCAGGGATAGCGTCAAGAGGGCCGAGGCGACAATATGGACGGGTTTGTAGCGCCCTGTTTTAGACACAATTATGCCGCCGACAGCTGCGAAGATGGGTAGGGTAATTTCCATGGGGAGCAGATGCACACCTGACATCGTAGGTGAGTCAGCTTTCAAAGTTTGGAAGTACACGGGGTAGAAGTAGACTGTCCAGAAACAAAGAATCATGACATCAAAAGAGATGAAAAACGCGGCAGATGCTGTCCGGGTCTGGAAGTGGTGCACCATCATCACTGGATGCTTGCACCAAGGGCTATTCTCCCATATCACGAAAACTGCCAACCCTACAAAGCCGAGCACAAGGGGCACTTCGACTTCTGCCTGACTCCAGCTGTATTTTGTGCCGCCATATGTCAAGCCCCAGAGAGCTGAGAAAGTGGCACATGCAACGAGCACATTCCCTATCACATCAATCTGTTTCAATCGCTGCATAACAGACACATCTCGTTGCCATTTCACCTGAAGAAACAGAATCAACAACAAGAGCGCGATGCCACCGAGCGGCAAATTAATGTAGAACACCCATCGCCAAGAGGCATGTTCAGTCATCAAGCCGCCAATCGTCGGTCCTACTGATGTCCCCATCGTAACGAAGAGGAACAGCAGTCCGATGAAGTTTCCTCTCTCGCGCATTGGCACCAGGTCGCAGATGATCATGTCAATCAACATATTGATTCCCCCCGCTCCAATCCCTTGTACTGCACGACCCCAAATGAGCATGTTCATTGAGCTAGCACCACCGCAAAGACCGCTTCCGAAGATAAATATGGCCGAGGCTCCGATCATGACATATCGCCGCCCACAGAGATCCGCCAGTTGGCCGTAGAGAGGCTGGAAAGCAGCGCTATTACAGGGGTCAACTAAACAGTACTTTTAGGAGTGAAAAGAAATTGATGGGATGAGGAAGTTCCTGTACCTCGTGAGAAAGTAGACATTGACAACCCAGACAAAATTCTCGGCGCCATTCAAATCAGTCACAATGCTGGGTAATGCTGTAGAGACAATGGAGCCGTCCAAAGCAGAAACCAACCCAATAAAGCACAGTCCACCGAAAGCCAACCAAAACTGGGAGGAATAATGCGTTTTAGGGGGCTTTTCGTTCTCCGTCGTAGAAGAAGAGTTTGGCTGTTGTTGTTGTTGTCGTTGCTCAGTTTCCTGAGACTCTATTTGTTCGTGTTCCGCCATCGGTATAACTGAAAGTATAATAGAATGAGACAATTTTGAAGAAACGAAAGCTACACATCAGGATACAACTTCATATTATAGCATCTTCTCCTTTCTTTCTATCTTTCTAGTGCTGGTTGATGGCTCCCTTCGGCTTAGTGTTATATTCAGGGTTAGGGCTCGGAATTCCGAAGACCCACCTCCGAAAGGCCCTCAACTCCTACTGCGAGTTACCTGATTAGGAAAAAAAGGAAAGTACCCAATATTTCCTTATCCTGCTTCGCTGGTTCTTGGGTTTGTTAGTTGATAAAGCGGCATTCACATTTCTCATATAATACGAATTTGATTACAGCAAGAATTAGCATGACTACTGTCAAATTGAAAACTCAGTGAATGAATGGCACCCGACTATTATTCCTGATTGCCGTTTCAAAGAGCTACCTACGTACTGTTCAGCGAACATCGAAATTGATTGGTTACCTGTGATCTCCGGGGGGATTGGGTTACCTGGTATTAACTACATTGTCATCGAGAAGACAGTACCGCATGGTCATCATCCATGCACATAACAAACACCCAAACAGTGATCAATACCTAGGTAGCCGATGCTATAACTAGGTCCAGCATTAGCTGGCTTGGATAGAAAAAGCTTGGTTTTGTATTTCAAGCAGTACCTAGGTAGATTGGAAATACCTAAGGAGCGTTGTGATAAAAGCCTCTTAGCAAAACATATACCTAGGTATATACGTACAATGGCACGGGAGTCAATGCTGCTCGGTTTTGCCCAGGAACCTTGGAAATGGACATTGCGCGAACACCAAGCTAGGCATTCTACAGTTCTGTATTTATGTTGGATATCCTGACTAGGGCAGTCAATTTACAAGCGAAGTCAAGCTCAAATTGAAGTATAAATGAAAGTCATATTTGCACACTAATTCATAACATAGCATAAAACCAAAATCATGACACAGTCATTAATAACAACACTAATAATATGTAAAGGAAAAATACAAACACGTTCAAACATTACCCTGACCTCTAACTAGCCCCGCGAGTGTAATAATAACTATGCAGTAAGAAAATGCTTTCATGACAAGAAAGGATGACATTACACCGATCCTAGGTACTTAAGGACGGATTCGCGTTCTTCGGCAGGCAACATACTCAAAACCTGTTGGACACCCTTGAGACCTCCCTCCTTGTTGCCGATCAATAATTGAGCGACGTTCGAGGCAATGGCATCGGTCTTCAATGCGTCGATCTTAGCGGAGATGGCCTTCTTGTTCTCTTCATACCAGAGAGCAACCTTGCGATCGTTCTGGTTAAATTCCTTCTCCAAAAGGCCAGTCCATGCCTTGAGACTTTCAAGATGAGCCTCACGGACAGGCGAAGAGGGAGCAACAATGCTGCTAGCAGAGGTAGTAGCGCTGCTGGAAGACTTCGGCGTGGGAGTTGGCTGGGCTTCGGTCATGCGCTTGAGGATCAATTCCTCACTCAGACGACGGCGTAGGCGCCAGTAGAAGAACCGCCTGGCGTTCTTCCACTGCAGTGGCTGACGGATGGTACCCTTGGCCTCCATACGTCCTGCACGGTCGTGAAGATCGGCGAACTGCAGGGCAATTTGCATGTACACCGGCAAGAGCTGCTCCTCACGCGCAGCCATCTTGATTTTGATTTCGGACAGCTGCTCGTTGCTAAGTGACTTGTCCTCCAGCTGTCGGCGGAGCTCGCCATACGTAGCATCCAAGCGAGCCATAGTGTCAAGCTGCTTTTCACGGCGGTACTTGATGTTGACAATACCTTCGGGCTCCAACACACCACCGCGAGCTTCCTCATCCGCATACATTTCCATTTGTTGCGGGTTAATGGTTGGGTCAATGACCACCTGACGGTTATATTAGCAAGTGCCGTTAAACAATTATAAAAATATAAAACAGCAATAACGACTTACCCATGAACCACCACGAAGTTCACCGAAAGGTGGAATGTACACAAAGATCGGCTGCTCATATTTGACAAGAGCATCAACGATGTAGGAACCATACTTGAGAACTTCATTGTACATATCACGCTGTCCACCAGAGAATCCACGCCAGTTAGCCAGGATCATTACTGGAAGTTGTTCACCATTGTTGAAGTCTCGTAGAGCTTGTGCTGTCTTGAAGGCGGAGTTGGGGAACCACACTCCACCGGCCTCAGTGGTGGTCATCTCCATAGAGTCAGGATTGGCAGGATCAGCCGGAGTGATGTTGTCGACAGAGCGAGTCTCAACGGCAATAACACCCATAGGGATACCGCCTAAGCGAGCACGGCCAACAACGACAGTTCTGGCCCAGCCGCCAAGGCTCTCTTCGAATGAGTCCTTGTCGAAGAGACCACTCAAGAAGCCGTCCTCTTCCTGCTTTCCTCCAATGAGCCATCTAACATCGTACGGCTGTCGGGGAGGAGGAACAAAGGTGATATCACGGTCCCAGTTGTCGGACAACGGCCGGATTGGCACAGGAGAGCCCTTCTTTTCAGGAACAAATGACAGCCAATCCACGATCTTCTGAATACCCTCGAAGTCGTCATTAGCAGTCATGTGAGATACACCGTTCTTGTACATAATCTGAGTACCACCGAGTTGCAAGTTAGACGTATACACTTCTCGCCCAAGCAACTTGTTTATAGCTGGAGCACCGGTGAGGATGATGGGCTGGCCTTCAACCTGGATGGCACGTTGACCGAGACGCACGAGGTAGGCACCAATACCAACAGAGCGGCAAGTGACTAGGGTGATAGTGAAAATGTCCTCATAAGCTCGCGAGGTTTCACCAGCAATGAGACCTGAGCCACGCAAACATTCAACTCCGAGGCCATCCTTGGCTCCAATTACCGAGGTGATTTTATGACGCTCTTCGCCAGCTTCGGTAATGGGCTCCGTGATGACTTCCTTGACTTTCCGCTCATCAAACTTCTTCTTGACCTCGGGTGTCAAATAAAGATATTTAAAGCCGGCTTCCGGCTTAGCAGGATCATTCCATGCCACGTTTAGATAAGGAATCAGCTCATCAGCCATGCCAATGCGGGCACCAGAGTTGGCAGACAGGTAGATACGTGGGATACCAAGCTTCCTAGCCAGTTCAGTGCACTTGTGGAAGAATTTATCTTCCTGAGGACCAAATGAACCAATCTGATATGTGATATCGTTGGCAATGATGATGAACCGGCGGCCCTTGGGATATTCGGGAGTGTATGCTGTAACAATCCAACCGACCATACCGTGTGTGTTGGTGCCAGCTTCACGAGACACCTCAACTAGATTGTCGGTGTCGTCCAAGACGAGTTCACTGTACTCAATGCATTCACCCACGGGAGGTCGCTTCTCGGCTAGGGATGGGATGCTCGCAATGCTCTTTGTCCAACTGTTTTGGAATGCTTGGCGGAACAGTTCTGGGAAGTCATAGACGTATTGCGTACCCATTAAATGGGCCTTGTAACGCTTAGGTTGTAGCCACTCTTTTGTTGGGTAAGGTGTGGATACTGGGCGTAGATGCATGGAGCCAACTTTGGAGTCATCTCCAATACTATGGAAAATCCATTCACCCTTCTCGGACTTCCTTTCAATATACAATTCAACTTGAACGATGAAGCCATACGTGTTAGTAATGACGACACGCAAGGGGTAAGAAGCACCAGTGGCCCGATCGGTACACAAAATGCGGATTTCAGCCCCAGTAACACGAAGACGCCAGAGGCGAATGCCAAATCGGTCTACAAAGCCTGCCAGAGCATCCTCAACATCATTGGGCTGCAGAGGGAACACTTGCGAGAAGTTGATAAAGATGTGGTTGAGATCGGAATTATTGTTGCCAATGACTTCCAAGGCATCGAGAATATCGTTCATCAATCGGTCAGCCTCGGAAATCAAGTATTCCGCGGTGGGAATATCGTCACGAAGACGGCCGGGACGCACAACTGCACGAGTGAAGTAGCGCTTGTCGACCGTTTGGCGATCAACCTCAGAGCCCTTTCCAATAGCCTCGTAAACGTGAATGTTACGGTTTTGAGTAAAGACGGGCTTGATTTTAAATTTGGATAAGCGTCCCAATTCCAATTGGAAAGCCAAGGCAGGTTCACTATGACGGATACTTTCATCTTCCTCGTACAAGGGGCCACGGAAGGTAAAATAACCAGGGTAAGTACCGTCTTGGTGACCGCAGATGAAAGTGACACGGCGAATTCGTCTAGAGAGAAGCTCCTCCTTGTTTTCGTCGATGATCTTCTTAAACTGGGTGAAAAGCTGGGCGTCGTCAAGGTTTTCAATATCTCGGATGGCGACGGTGCAGACGCCGGAAAGCTCTCCATTGCTATCTTGACGCGGTGCAGGCCGGCGTTTACCGCTTAGTTCGGAACTCAAAAGGTTCGCCTCGAGAGTCTTCTTCGGCTTGGGGGATGTTCGAGGGAACACGCTGAGAGAGCGAGCTAGACTGTCTTCCACTTCCTCCAGATATTGGACAGGGAGGATGACGCCTTGGCGCGGGGATTGACTTGCCTCTTCATCGACCAAGTAAGACATGTCACTAATAGAGTGGATTCTCTTGAAAGGGTTAGGACCCTCAGTGGTAGGTGTGCCTGGAGTAGATGGGTGAGAAGATGCGATAGGAAGTCCAAAGTCGGCCTCGCCGATCTTCCCCAAGGAAAAATCCCAAGAGACGAAGGGGGATTCGCCTTCAGTGTGGTATTGAATACCCTTCAGAGTGTAAGCGCGATAGGCGCGGCGAATATAAACTTCCAAGGCAGCCAGTGTAACCCAGACATCGGAGTGGGAGAAGAATTGTGTCAAGACATCGAACACTGTGTATTTGGAGTCGACAACTTCTTTCAAAACGCCAAAGTCTGGTTCCCGATGGTCCCATCCAGCCTCACCATAGCGAGACTCAACTACAGATGAGCGCAGAATATGCTCCATCTGTGTGGCTCTCTCTTCAAGGGATGGCAACGCGGCTTGGATAAGAAGCTCACGAGCCTTAAGAGCGACCTTGGACGCAGCACGGGACTCCAATTCCGCAAGTTTTCGCAAGATTGGCTTAACATATTTGCCAATGTTGCCAACGTTGGGCTGGTTTGGACGGTACAAATCCAAAATAGCAAGGACAAGGTTATTCTTCGTGCCGACCTTAGTATGAGAAAGGACGGTCTGAATTACGGAACGAATGTCATCCTTATTCTCATCACGTAATTTCAGGATAACCTCCTCATCACGAGTGTTGCGACCTGTAAACCTGCTTTCGACAGAATAGTACTGCTCCAGGAGCCCAATGAAAACATTATACTCATGAACCTTGAGGCCATCATAGTAGAGCTCGATGATGGAGACAAGGGGAGATAACGTGGTCTTGAGGATATCTGCATCGGCCGGGTTGACATTTTCTTCGACGAATTTGACAATAGTCTTTTGCAGGGATTTTGCAGGGAACTCGGCTTGTCGAGATTTGGCCCGTTCAACGACTTGCGAGACTTGACTGGAGAGCTTGGCCGGCATACGAGAGTGAAGAGCAGCAAATTGTGCATTCCACTGACCGTAAGGAAGCTCAGGATCACGCAAAACCTCGATCAGCTCCTTCAAGGTTTGTTTCATGAGGAACTGATTGTCATAACCCTTAAGGATATTCTCCAACGTGCTGTGAAGAAGGGCGTACCTCTGGGGAGGTTTGTTGCCAACAATTTGGGGAGGACCTATGTCGGGAAGCTGTCCACTGAATGGCTGAGCATGCTTGACACGAGATGGGTCATCTAATGCCAATATACCAAGAATGTCGCCAGCCTCCAGAGTTGCACCAGGTTGCTTAATGAATTGCACAGTACCGTCTTCTTGTGCAATCAAAGGCATGTACATCTTCATGACTTCAACCTCAGCAAATGGTTGACCGGCCTTGATATGTTCACCATTGTCCACGGTGAACTTGACCAGCTTTCCAGGGCTAGGGGTACGTAATTGCGTTGGATCGTTCTCCTGTTCCAAAAGGCATGTTTTACCATCAACACTCATACGTGTAGCCGCGGCTTCCTCTTTCCAGTACACATTGTGACTGCGACCATTCATCAGAACAAGCAAGCCACCATCAGCCAAAGCACGGACACCGACAGAACATTTGGAGCCGTTGATGAAGAGATGGTAACTATCAGCACTAGCTTTAGTGGCAGTAAACTTATAGCGGCTTCCGTCGTAAATAAATTCCACGGGGAAAACGGTCTTCAGGACTTCCTTAGATGGAACTTGACCCCTCTCCAAGTTGGATTGGTACTCTGCAATGCACTCCTCACTGGCCAAATGAGCCTTCGTAACGGCACCACAGATGACAGCCAACGTCGGGTCAGGGCGTTCCGCAGTAAGCTTATTGGAGATCAGCTGGTCCAGCCACCCTGTGGTAATGGTATTATCCTCAAACGCAGGGGTTTCAAGCAATTTGATAAGATATTCGACGGTGGTTCTGAAATCACCACGAATGCTAAGTTCTTTCAAAGCAACGACCATGTGCTTTCGAGAAGCCGTACGGTTTTCACCATAAGCGAAGATGTGACCGAACTGGCTGTCGGAGAAACTGTGAATGCCACCGGATGAACCAACGGAGAAATAACCCCAAACGTTGGATGAACTACGGAAGTTAAGCTCGTGCATGGTTCCGCTTGATGGTTTGAAGCCCTCGCCAGGATCTTCGGATGTGATACGACAAGCGGTACAGTGACCCTTGGGCTGTGGGCGGCGCTGCGCTGAGCTGCTATCCTCTTTGGAAAAGTCGAAATCGATAGCGGAGGAAGTGTGAGGATCGACGCCATACAGGAGACGGATGTCTCGAATGCGATGAAGAGGAATACCCATGGCAATCTGGAGTTGAGCAGCGGGCAAGTTCACACCAGTAACCATTTCGGTGGTGGGATGCTCGACCTGAAGACGGGGGTTGAGTTCCAAGAAGTAGAACTTGTCATCGGAATGAGAGTACAAGTATTCGACCGTACCCGCCGAGACATAACCGACAAGCTTACCCAAGCTGACTGCAGCACGCTCCATAGCCTGGAAAGTGGTGTTGTTCGCAATGGTGACTGGAGCCTCTTCAATAATCTTTTGGTGTCGACGCTGGACCGAACAATCACGGCCGAAGAGCGAGATGTTGTTACCGTATTGATCGGCAAGCAACTGAACTTCCAAATGCCTGGCATTGCTAGCCAATTTCATAATGAAAATAGGCGAGCCAGGAATCTCACTAGCCGCGGCATTATAAAGACTCACAAAATCTTCTTCTCGATCAACTTTCCGAATACCTTTACCGCCACCGCCTTCAGAAGCCTTCACCATGACAGGGAAGCCAATTTTGCGGGCAGCTTCTAAACCTTCCTGTGGAGAGTGCGTGCAGCCCGTCTCGTAGACATGATCCTCGACCGTCACGATTCCATTTTTGTCCACCTTGACCTCATCCACTCCGGTTCCAGACCAGGGAATGCACGGCACGCCGGCGTGTTGGGCAACAATCGTCGAAGAGATCTTGTCTCCCAAAGATCGCATGGCAGAACCTGGAGGGCCAATGAAAATGATCTTCTTTGGCGATGCTGCCAAGGATTCGGGAAGCTTTGGGTTTTCGGAAGCGTGACCCCTGTGATACAAGTTAGCAAAAGCATGTTCGTGTTCAGAACCGACAGTGGGATGGTGATCATACCATCCAGCCCACACCGCATGAACATTCATGCGTTCAGCAATATCAACAATCAACTCTACGTTAGCATAGTTATTGTTGTTGGTACCACCGGGCACCTCTACATATTGGTCTGCCATACGAATATAATCGGCGTTGGCTTGCAGATCTTCAGGTGTCGCCATGACAGTGAATTGGATGGCACGTTCATTGCCAAACACTTCATATGCCCATTTTCTTACTGAACGGATTTCTTTTACGGCAGCGATACCGTTGTTGGCAATCAGAACCTAGCAACAGATGAACATTAGGACCCGAATAATTTACGTCATGGGACGTTATACATACCGATGTAATGACTGAGTGGCCATCATGAGCAGCAACAAAGTCCTTGACATTGCTCGGGGGCGCAGACTCTAGACGATTTCCGCCAATGAAATGTGATGGTATATTATATTTTGCGGCGAACGAAGTGCCGTTCGTCTGTATTCCGTTCGTAGCAGCCATGATAACTTGATCAAGCAGACCTTCCCATAGACAGCGAAAGCAAAAGCAATTGTCGGCTAAATGAGAAGTGCTGAGGGATTAGAAATAGAGTGGGAGGGCTTCTCATATAGATATTTCCCCGAATCGAAAAAAGAGCTGAATCTCGGCAACTTGGGGGCGAAATTTTTCGGCAGGCGGAGACAAGGAAGACACGATTGCGGCCGTGCTAGAAAAGGAGATGCCTGTAGTGCAACAAGAGGTATAATCAGAGCTGGTCCCAAGACTAAGAGAAAACCATGCAAAAATTCAAAATTGATTGGCGTCAGTCGTAACTTGGGGGTGAGAGGAACAACTGAGGAATAACCAGTGATCTCAGGCGCAAAACAACGATCGGCCATTGGGTGGCCGAGCTATGCTATGCGGCTTATCAGATGTTGATAGCAGTGTAGAACATACCTCGGGCAGGAGATTATTATAATAAGGTGAACTTGTACATAGAAGATAGCGAGGCAGGAGAGACAGAGAGACAGAGAGAGGGAGGAAGAGGAAGAGATGGGAAAGGAAGAATATTGAAAAGAAGAAAAGTTTGGTATAGATGTGGAGGTGGACTCGAAAGCTTCTTAGAGGGAAACCAACAGAAAGTTCCACGCACGGAGGAGATAGGTATTGACCGGGAAGCTGGCGAGGCAAGGCCAATGAACGACGATGGAGCTTGACCAGTCGTATCTCGTATGTAGTGAGATGTAGTGGTGTTGTAGGAGAGAGGTGTGGAATAGGGAGAGGAGGAGAGCAGAGCTATCAGGGTTGGCTAAGTTCAAGATCTGCTAGCGGCATTGGGGCAAGGAGTCGCGCCTGCCGGACGCAGAAAAGAGAAAAGTTCACGCAGCCCATTCCCCATTGGGCCTAGCGCAGCAGTAGCGGCCCGCCTCTCTCCGGGGCGGGGCAGGAGCCAGGGCGCGCCACTGGGAAAGCGCGCTCCCTCATTCCTTCCTTCTCCCCAACTGTTTTTGCCGGGCGGCGATTTTGTTTTTCCCGCCTTCCCGCCTTCCCAACTGCCCCACTTCCCAACTTGTGTTGGGCTTCCCGATCTGCGGTTCAACAAAACTACACCTCTGATCTCTTCACTGGATGTTTTACTCAGTACTGCGTGCAGGACTCCAGGTTCACTACGTATTACACGTTCGTCCCTGGGTCAAGCACCAATACAATGCCAATTGGCAATACGTACGTACTATGTACTATGAGAACGGCAAGGGTTGGCCCGCAAACGAATCCGCCCTTGCATCATCATCATCGACATCCACCGTCCAGATTGGCCCCAACCGGCCCTATGGAAGCCCGCGCTCGTCCCTACTAACCTGTCTTAATTACTCCGTACCTTTTCTAGGAACATGGAGTCTACTGTCTGCGATCGATATAAAACTCCATGAGCACTGAGAACATTCCACCGCCAACTACGTGTCAACTTCCTTTGAGATGCCCTGGGTCTCGACGTCATTTCGAGACGACTCTTCCTTATCGATATACAAAAATTTGAGCTTCTAGCCTTCTACTACTACGTACCTACGCGACATGCAGCGCTAGTCAAATGAACTAATGAGTACGGAGTACCCCATAGTCCATACATAGGTGTAAATAATAATACGTATGAGTACGGAGTATACTGACGGACTCGGGTCTATTTTGTTGTTCGTTTCTGGAACGATTCGGACGGACTGCGGGCAGATTCTGGTAGACTGGTACCCAAGCATTAGCTTGTTGGGGCCGTTCACTACTGCTAGGCTCTAGCCAAGCTAACCAGGGTTCTGTCCAAGTTTCCATGAGTCGTAATCCCTTGCTGCTTGAATGCGGAATTGAGATTGGGTAGATCTTTACTAGATCTGCAATGTCATGACCGAATACGATCCTGCCATCTTACTTACTTCGGATTTTAACACGATAAGGAATTTGTCCTTGATACGAAGACCGATTCACTACGATTTATACCCACTTCCAACTACCTGGGTAGAAGGAATATATACTACGTACTACATAGTACGGAATACGGAGTACCTAGGTAGGGAGTAGGCATTAACAGACTGCTCGCGCCTCCGTAGTATGCATATGCCATATTGAAATAGCCCTAGCTCTTTCTTCGTCACCACGCAATTCTAGGCTCTAAATTAGTACGATGATCTTCACTACCTAACCGATATGGCAATGCAACCATGACCGGCCCAATCAACCACCATGTTGATGAACTACTAACTAACTAGGGGACAGATAACAGAACTTCCATCTACTCCGTCGAAATATAATCCAAGCCCTTATCATCTACAGTTCATCCTCAAGATAAACATCACATCGATCCAAGGACAGGTAGTTACTCCACGCAGTACACCATCCGTACTCCGTACCGGAGTTCAAAATCCTGTCCCTCTTTAAGAAATGCCAAAAATCGCCGCTAGAACAAACAATACATACCTTATTTTTGCTCCAATCTGAATTAAGCTCGAATCCATAATTGTCCGGAGTATCTGAGTCCGGGCGGGCCGGGCCTTTTTCTTCTCTCGGTCTCCGTCACAGGCTTAATTACGCTGCTTAGGTAGTAGACGCTACACATCGCTAATTAAATGCTGCATGCTTGGCTCTTATTTATTTGTCGGCCGGTCTATTTCCAGGTGTCAATTTGGTCGTCGATTAGGATAGTCTATGTACAGTACAACAGTACAGAATGTGTATCCAGGTCGATTCCGACTGTAAACAAGTTCATTCATGCTGGGTATTTATCTAAACAATCCAACCAAAAAGATAAAGCAAGCAAACTAATCACAATGAATTGGAGGATCTTTGTAGTTGTCAGTTTCAAAATAATAGTGCGACGCAAAAAAAAGCACATAGTGGTAGTAAAAAGGAAATGCATGCTGTGCACAGCAATAGGACTTCGTCAAGAATGACGAAAAGATAATGAAATCAGACGCTTTTCTTGAAAGCTTGAGTCTGAGTTTGAATCTGAGGTTGATTTTCAGCCGAAACGCGCAAGTCGTAATGTAATGTTCCCGTGACAAGCATGTGGCAGTTTATGTAGGGCGTATTGTATAGGACAAAACAAAAAGGGGAATATGCCACCTTCAAACCTGAAAAAGGTACCAATCGAGAGAGGGAAAAAAAGAAGAAGAAAAGAGGCGCCTGAATTGTTTCCAATAGATCAAAATCGATGACCAACGCACCCATACGCCATGCAATAATGAACGCCGTGTTTTGGTTTCAAAAGATAACCAAGAAGAAAAGGTAAAAAACGACCATGTCTAATCCAAGTAAGTAAACATTTAAGAAAGATGGATCAACGTGTGTATTAACCATTGAGGCACAAGCATCAATACGTCTCGCCAAGATCTTCCAGTTTCAGACTGGGTTCCGGCGTTGCTTTCGGTTGTTGAAGCTTCTGAACATCCACCTTAGCGTTCATCCGCCGTGGCGTAGGTAAGCCTGTCATCTGGCCGATGCTACCACTAGGTCTCTTCTTGAGACCCCCCGGACCAGGAATCGATGACCGGAAAGATCCCTGATCTAGTGTGCCTCGACGTGGGGTAGGCGTTGGGATATCGACATCCTCTTCAATATACGTCATACTCTTGGCTGGTCCGTGATTCTGAGAGTATGAGCTGAGTGAAGAACGTGGTCGTCGACTTTCCGTTGTTGGGTTGGTGGAATAATGGCCGAGCGGCGTCCGGGCACGATGTAAGCTTTGCCTACTATCTGGTCGAGCTTGACTAATAGCACCACTACCGTAATTTCCAGGCCCGATAGAGCTGCGACTTGAGAAGCTAGTCCTACTGCTGGGCCGGCTATCAACTGACCGCCCGAAGGACTGTCGACTCTGTGGCATATATGAAGAATAAGTGGTGGCATCTCCATCCCGCACCGACGAGCTTGCGCTGCCGGTACTGGTTCGCTTACGAGAACTTTTGCGGAGTGTCACAGATGACGGTATCGAGGTCTGACTTAGGGCGGATGGCGTTCGAGGTGATAAGCCAGTGGGTGTTTCCACCGGTGCTGGAAGGCGAGATCGAGCGGAGTGCACTCGCTCCTCGAGTTTTTGCATCTTCCCAATCAAGCCCCGGATCTGATACAGTGAGCCGGACCTAGGAACGCCCGCCTGGGAAGAACTGAATCCTGAGACACTCTGGCGAGATGATAGCGACGGCGTAGAGAATCCATTGGCACGTGGAATAGACGGCGTGCGAGTATGTCTGCTGTAAGCTGAACGAGGGACGGTCTTCCCAAGAGAAACCCGTGTACCGGTGAAGACACTTTCAGTCTTGCGCACACTCGCAGACGATTCGGAAGCTGTTGGCGAGGGAGGTGTGATGGCATCTGAAGTGGCTGAAGAAACAGATTTGGCAGGAGGCGTGGTCATCGTTGGTGATGACGCTGTGGTCACGGGAGAGTGTTGACCGCCTTCAGCACTCTGGGCATTAGCCGTAGAAGAGGAGTCATACAAAACGGGCTGTTTGCGACGACGGCTGAGCTCGTTCTCAGCTTTGCGCAATTTGTCGTTGATAATGTCCGCTTCGATCTTCATGTCTGATAGTTCGTCGCGCAGGCGTTGAGCCTCGATGCGCAGAGACTCTCGTTCCTGCTCTCCGCTTTTGATCTCGTCTTCCAAGAGAACGCCGCGCTCAATTGCGACGTTGTATTTAGATTCAAGATCCTCCAGCGATGACGTCGTGTTGCGGGCCTGACGCTCAAAGTCATCGTTCGCAACCTCCGTATCTCGCAACCGCAGCTGCAAAGTCCGGTTTCCTTCTCGCAGGCTAGTAATCTCCTTCTGCAAGGTGTTCTGAACCGTGCTCGCTTCAGCCTTTGCTTGTTTATATTTAGTCTGTTACACGTACGCTGTTAGTTAGCATAGTGCAGCTCCACGACTTTAACAACAAAGAAATAGTAAGCCTACTTTCCATTCCTCCACTTCATAGGTCAAGGTCTCAACTTTCCCCTTCAAATGGCGTTCCCGTTTCTCGGATGCTTCAATGTCCTTTTCCAACTCGGCCTCCAGTTCCCGACTGGAAGCCTGAAACTCGGCAAGCTCGACTTCTAGTTGCTCATACTGAGATTTGTAGTAAGACAGCTCCTCCTCGGCATTACTCCTGGCTTTTGGCGCCGAGGGCATGGTGTTGGAATCGGCATCCGGCATTGTTGTGACGCCGCGGAAGGTACCGTGGGAGGTTGTTTTAATGCCAGCACATGCAGATCTATAATGACTCGAGAGGTGGTTATGTATGCCGTGAATCGCAGAATGCGCTCTATAAGCGCCGGCCCGGCTGCTTAGGGACAGTTATATTCGTTGTCGTTGGCTGTTACTGATTGCCTTCCAAGGTTGTTGTTGTTGTTCTTGTTGTTGTCGTCGTTCGTCGTCTCGTCCGGAGAGTAGGTGTCGTGGCCGGGGCAGTCAACCCGTCTCAAGGCACGGGCGAATGCGCATGCATTAACTTACCGTTCGGGATGACTGCAGTCGCCCTACTTCGAGGGTTGGTGGGCGTCGAAGCAGGCGGTTCAAAATTGTTGTTGATGGAGTTAGAAGGACGTCTGCGGCGGGCGTCGCTCACCGCCAAGGTTGGACTGGGTCACTGGTTCAGTGGTTGTCAGGGGCCCCGTGCGCTTGCCCTCAAACGGCCTAGTGCGGGAGACCTCCGATTTGTCCTCCAGCCGTGACTGTAACAAAAATAAGCCTTGAAACCGCGTCCACGAACCACGAACCACGAAGAACTTCCGTATATAAAAGTGCTGGGATTCTGAAACCGAGGACTACTGATTGTTTAGCCTTCCAAGCCCGTAGGGTGAGTACACACTGCTTCCCTGCATTTTCACTTCTCATCCGTCCAACCCCCCCGCCCCCCATCCGCCACAACGCTGCCGGTCACTCACTACGTCCTCGTCATCCGTACATCCACGCACGGGCTTCTATCACGTCTCAGACTTGCTGCCACGCACTTCTTCTGCTGTCACAGGCTCTGATGGAAAGAAAGCTCATGGCTGTTGAGATGCGGGATCTTAGACAGCCGCCACAACAACCCTCCCGTGCGGAGTGGGAGCTGACTTGATTTCTTATTGCCAGTTGATGCCGGCCGGCCCTATCATGGCCACCGACACCGCGGATTTGAATATGGATGCTCCAAGTGACCTCCAGGACATTCCTGATTCGGACATACAGCTGCTTCCTCCTCCGGAAGCAACTTATCCAGACAAGTGAGCCGCCTATGATTTAGTTTATATATACATAACATAATGCTAGCGCATCGACAAGCTGATGCTTATATGTATGTATAAGAGCATCACTTTTGGCCGCGGTGCATGCCCACGGTAAGGCGCATGGCTATAGAGTCGTGGTGAAATCCTCCAGTACGCCAAACGACCAAAAACCCGGCCGCACATCGAAAGTGTGGCTTCGATGTGACCGCGGCGGCCAGTACCGACCACGCAATGGACTTACAGAGGAAACGCGAAAGCGAAGACGAACTTCGCGCCTCACGGACTGTCCCTTTTCGCTCCTTGCGGCTGGGACGCCAGGGTTTTGGACATTAACTATTACAGATCCCAGACATAATCACGGGCCAGTCATTGAGCGACCCAAAGTCATACCGCAGAAACTTAAGAAAGGACAAATTGCTGCACAGCCTTATGACTGGCCCCATGACGCTACCTTTACCCCCTTTACCACTGCACTTGTCATAATTGATATGCAGAAGGATTGTTAGTGACTTAGAGCCGGCTTTTATACCGAAGGAGGGTGTGCTGACAGCAATTTCCAGTTTGTTCTCCTGGAGGGTATCTGGAGTTTCAGGGGCACGACATATCCGCAACACGAGCAATCGTGCCAAAATTGCAGGGCTTGCTGCAAAGCCTCCGTTCTGCAGGCTTTGCTATCTACCATACGCGAGAAGGTAAATGGATACAGCTTTGCCTCTGCTGCATATTCTGACGTATCCAGGCCATCGACCCGACTTATCCACGCTGTCTAGTCGAGAAAATTATCGGTCTCATAATAACTCATCCGCTTTGGGCATTGGATCCCAGGGACCGTTAGGTCGACTTCTAATCCGAGGCGAGGTCGGACACGATACCATCGACGAGCTTTACCCACTACCTGGGGAACCCGTGATCGACAAACCTGGTCGCGGTGCATTTGCTCATACTGATTTTGAATTGCTTCTACGCAATAAAGGCATCAAGAACCTTCTTCTTACGGGAGTAACCACGGATGTCTGCATATCCACCACCATGCGTGAAGCAAATGACCGAGGGTTTGATTGCGTCGTTGTGGAAGACGCATGCGCCGCCACTGAGCCATCTTTGCACAATAGCACTTTGGATTCCATCAAAATGGAAGGTGGAATTTTTGGGTCTGTAACGACGATAAATGATGTTATGCAAGCATTGGAGAACTTTAAATCTGTCACTGTGAAAAAGCTGGCGCCACACATGGCTGCTCAGATGGGTACTTGAAGTTTTTCCTCTCTCTCTAACTCTCTCTTTGAATTCATGGGTTCATAAAATGGGGCATCGGCTCGAATTTTCTGGCGCTTTAAAATGACTTTGAAAAGGGACACTGAACGCAGCGAGCGGACTATTTGTGATGATTTATTACTTATTTGATATTCAATCTATTTATTTATTCTATTTCTTCGGGATGCAAAAGCGGTGCTCTAGAAATGATGGATACTAGGAACACCTAGGTATTCAATTTGATGTCATGATTTTTGAAAAGGGTATCATATTGATATTTGATAATGAAACAATACGCAGTACTTACTACAATATATCCATAAAGTACCAGCGAAATAAGTAAGCACAACGAACTAACCGCTCAAAACGCCATGCTTTTTATATACATGTCCATTCTCACACAACCCAAAAAGAAGCACATCATAACCACTTCCTCCCCGCAGCAGTCACTCTGGCCCTAAACACGGGACTCGTAATCTGCATACCCTGCCGATAAAACGGGCTCATAACCGTCTTGACCCAGTTTTCGTATACCTCCGTCATAAACTGTCTGATGGCTTCTTCCGTCTGAGGGGAAGTAGGGTTGGCAGCAATGGAGCTCGACGATGCTCTCGAGGTGGTTGCTCCGCCTAGGGTGCTAGCTATTGAAGATGTAGACGATGCGATCCCACCGCTAGCAGCGGCGTTACTACCGAGAGCAGAGGATGAGAGTTGGGGTGGTTGGTGTAGGAGTACGAAGCGGGTTCCGGAGGGGGTGAGGAAGGCAGATATGAAAGATGCGGTGGGTGGATAGGTATCGACGTGTTTGAGGTATCTGGATTTTAATATTAAGTCTGCTCTGCTGCTTTAAATGTTTCAGAAAATAGAAACTTACAGTGCCCCATTCGTCCATTGCGTCTCTTCGACAATATCCAAGCTTGCATGGACGATGAATTGGTTCATATATTGAGCTGATTCCGGGAACCGGAAGCGTGCAACGCCATCGCCGCCAGCTTTTGAAGTGCCAAACGTGAGGTTGAAGAGTGGAACGTCCGTGGGGGAGATGATTGTGAAATAGTATGACATTGTTGTGAAGTTATGTAGGTTTCCCCCCAAATATCATGTCAATTATCCCTCGTTCGTGTTCGCAATCCAATCAGTTGAAGTCCAATTGTTGATTTAAGCTTCATGCTGCGTGGAAGTTAAAGTCGTCCGTAGTTATCAGCACGTGACTGACCTATCGACGCGGAGATAAGCAGATTGGTTTCTCTGGCATTAGGTATTGTTCAACTCAATCGAGTTGAGCCTGGAACCCTCGGATGTGAATTTCCTTGAAATCCTGAAGCAAGGAGAGAATTCGGCAGTTTTCAAAGTGCTGGTACACCGTGAAATATGTGTTCTCAAGGTGGCAAGTGCCAAGCATGCATTGATTCAGTAGCTCTATCAGCCTGCTAGGTACATAACTGATGTGATTGAAGCATCGAAGTATCGCGGCAGAGCTCCATGTGAATTCAGTTCCCCAGACACCGAATACAATTTATTCATCTGCGAATCCACAGCCTACAAACTTTTAAAAGAAAATGGCTTTTGTGATAAGAAAGTGATTCCAGACTTCTATGGCACCATCAAACAAATACAACTTACCCGTTGGCCAGATCTATACCCAATATTTTGTGATGACGAACTGCCACCCGATGCAATCCTCATTGAATATATTCCATTCTTACAGGAACTGGACCTAAATACATTTTCCGAAGATCGAATTACTAAACTGCGCCAGATTTTGGATGAAATTCATCAGGCGAGGGTGGTCCATCATGATACATATCCCCGGAACATGATGATTGCGTCGGAGCCAGGGAAAGAGGGCGAGAAAGAGATAGAGAGGGTGCTCTGGTTAGACTTTGATAGGGCTCAAACATTCCCTGAGGATGGGCCCCTGTCATCGCTTCATGAAACGTGGATTAGGCAAGAAAAGGGGAGGGTGGATTATTTCTTTAAACGTTTGGTAAATCTCATCGCCCGTATACACCCAGGCAATAACTAAGTCAACAAACTCACAAACACAGGCTTTAGACTATGCAGATGGGAAGCTGAGTCGGGTTTGGAATTATTACTACACGCGAGGTTGAATACTGAGATGCAGTTCTGGAGGAGGCCCCGGAACTATATGAAATATTCAGATCGGATACAACTTATGTTATACTATGTAGTACGTACTGACAACTGCGTACCTAGCTAGTTAGTAGTTATACCAAGCTATATACAAACTGTTGATCTGATTGGCTAGTCTTGTGTTTATAACGCTAACCCAATTAGAGTTAGCATCGCCATATTAGGATTAGCCGATTAGGAGACTCCGCAATGCGTTAAGCCTCAACTTTCAAGGTCGCCACGAGCTTGACTTTACAAGAATTCTTCATTATCCTACTCTAACATGCATAATGCCGCCAAAACTATCCTATGGACTTAATATCCCCAAACAAGCGAATAAACTATCAACCCTAGGACGAAGCCAGACAAACCACGCCAAACAGCTGGCTGGTCAAAAGCGCAAAAAGACCATATTCGACGACTCAGACTCCGAGGGTGAACAGCGAGCAGACCCAGGTCGCAATGATGATGATAATGGTGCAATTGAAATAACCACACTGGGAGGTCTTGGAGATCAAGGCGAGGAGAATGACGAAAGTAAAAAGGGCTCTCCACGAAAACCAGCGCGGAACACAGGAATATCACTATCGTCGGCAAAACCGCCGAATGCTAGGAATAGCTCCAAACCTGTAAAGGCTAGTATATTCGACGACGAGAACGACGAAGGACAGCAAGACGAGCAGCAGAGACCGACGAAAAAATTCGGGCTACAAACATCGGAACAACCCACTGATAAAAATTATATAAATCTAGCAGCCCTCCACTCTAGCCGCAAACATGCAAAAGAAGCCGAAGCCCTCGATCCCTCCATATACTCCTACGACGCCGTTTATGACAGCATAAAAGCAAAACGCGAGAAACCAAGCAAGGCAAAAGCCAATGGCGAAGGAGAGGAGGCCAGCTCCAAATATATGGATGCATTGATGCGCAGCGCTGAAGTGAGGAAACGAGATCAAATGCGAGCGCGAGATCGACTCTTAGCCAAGGAGCGTGAAGCCGAGGGCGATGAATTTGCAGACAAGGAGAAATTCGTCACTGCAGCCTACCGCGCGCAGCAAGAAGAGGTTAAACGGATGGAAGAGGAGGAGGCGCAACGAGAAAGGAAAGAAGAGGAACGGCGCAGGAGGAATGGCGATTCTGGAATGACGGGATTCTATCGGCAGATGCTCGCTCGAGATGAGGAGTCTCACGGTGAAGTGATAAAGGCTGCAGAGGAGGCAGCTCGAAAAGTCGCGGCTGGAGAATTACCCGCGACAGACACAACAACAGAAACATCCACTGAGGAGAAGACAGAGGCGCAGATAGCCGCCGAACTGAACTCCCGGGGTGCTAAGATTGTCCTCAACGATGAGGGACAAGTGGTCGACAAGCGCCAGCTGCTCAGCGCCGGTCTCAATGTTGCACCACCCAAACCAAAGGCAAAGTTTGCCGAACCGTCACGCGCAAGTCCTGCTACTGCATTTCGTCCTGGTGGTGCTCGTGCCGGCGGCCCGTCATTCGCCGCTAGAGATGCCCAACGCGCTCGCCAGACGGAGATGGTAGCGGCGCAGCTTGAGGAGAAGGCTAGACAGGAGGAAGAAGCCGAAAAGGCGCGACTGAAAGAGTTGGCAGAGAAGAATCGTAGTCGCAAGACGGAGTCGGATGTCTCCAGTGCTCGTGAGCGTTACTTGGCGCGAAAGAAGGAGAGAGAAGCACAAGCGCAAAAATAAGCTAGCTAAGTTTCTGCATCATACCAACTCTTTTATACGTACTATAAACTACAAAGACTCTTGCTCATGACTGTATGCACTCGACAAGACTGTGTCTCGGGAGGCCTTAATTGTGATTTGCGGTATTATATACCTAGCCAACTATGATCACGTCCGTGTCCATACTGTGCATAACTTCAGTATTCTATAACGTCGTCTGATGGCTGAATCCGCTCGCTATCGGGGTCTATAATATGGTAATCAAGTTGCAATGACTACGTAGGGGCATGGCAACAGACTAAAGACTTGCGCCATGATATAAGCCGGACGATCCATTGCTCCTCGTCCGTCAATGCACTAGATGGTTGATAAGGCGGCTTGCTCCACCTTCTGCAAGTTGATCGACTTCCTGCGTTCTAATATGAGTTTGGGCGCTCTTCATCGTCTAGCCCGCGATCAGCCGCTACTCCTCGAATGGCGGTGGAGGCGACGGTGTGGCGGTGGTGGTGGCAGCGAACTTGAAGCAGTTACAGAAACGTCTGACGGGGCTAACGGCTCCATAAAGGCACACACCGGAAGCTTTTGGGAATCTGTGACTACCTTATCCACTATATCATCCTCATCTACCGTATAATAACCCAGGAGCTTTCGGCCAGCCTTTGCAAAGGACCCGGACCCCATCATCATTGGGTATGCAATGGCAATCAAAGCAGACGTGTTGTCGACACCTTCTGCCTTCGGTATAACTACCATGTCTCTGATGTCCCGGCCTATCTTGTCTCGAGTTCCGGCAAGTATAAACATGGAAAAGCTGGATGGCAGGATGCTGGTATCTTCAAAATCCACCACCGTAATGCGGCCCTCGTCGTCTATGATGAAATTGTCTAGCCAGACGTCAGAGTAACAGAAGCCCATGGGCTCTTGTGCAAGATTTTCGATACGATATCGGCCTTTTGTCATGGTAAGAAACTAGAGAAAGGGAGTTTTTAGTATCAATCAAATTAGCATAGTGTGTATAGTATACCGTACCAAGTCAAGATGTTGCTTCAATTCACCTATATTTCGGTAGTGGAGTGAAGCCTGGTTATCATCAAAGAGCTCATGACGGATGCGACTTCCATTTACCGCCGCTGGCCGAGAATCCTGGGGCACTGGGATGCGATGCAACTCTGACAACGCAAAGGCTATTTTTGTGTATATTAAATCTTTCATTACATCGTCACCGACTGCTGCATCTTGCAATCGTTGGGCAGCTGTTCTCCCCGGGACATATTCCATCACCAAGTATGTGCAATGCGCGGGCCAACCATCGGGATCATCTTTATATGGAATGGTAATATGGCAACCGTAATAGACAGCTGGCGCTCTTACTTGTGACCCAAGGCTGCGCAGACCATCATGTGCCATCTTCTGTCCAGCAAGCTCATTCCAGACGATTGAAGATCGGTACTTGATCCAGAATACGGGAGATTCGGCGCCGGGGGGGGTAGGGAGCGCCGATGGTATAGCCATGGAAATTGGTTTCTTTGTATAGGGAAATAAGCTCACCTGCTGTAGGAAGCGGAACTGTGATATTCAATGGGAGAGTTGAGCCGTGCCATTCTTTCTTCATACGCACTGGGCTCGCCATGATCAGTGAGACACCATCCATGGATGCTCATTGCTTCCTATGAAAACAAGTGATTGAAAGATAACAAATAGATCACATGATATCGAGTAAAAGCGGCAAGGGCTGCACATTTTATTTATCATTTATGTATAATACCGAGATGTGCTCTTGTAAAGATAATACAAAGTCGTGATAATCGTAAGACTAATGATATAAACCACCCCAGAACATATACTGCCATATAGTCAATGCTCCCGAATAAGCAACATAACAGTTCCCGTGTCTGGAAGAAACGCCTCTCTAATCTACTATATATTTTTTTCGGCACGTCTGTCTCTCTCTCACGCCGTCAATGCGAAAGTAATCCCCAATAGTCCCATGCCAGTAATAGCCGATATGATGCATATATTGGGGTTGTGGGTCAAGCTCAACCCTTCGCTAAACAGTTGCAAACCTACAGAGGTCATGATGCCAGCAGTGACTGCAAACATGCCGCCGTAGACACCCCAGGAAGGACCCTCGGTTGCATCTTTTCCGCGGTTAGTGTACCAAATCCACAGAGCTGCAAGACCGGCCCCGGCTGGTTGGCTGATTCCTCCTAGCAAGCTTGCCCAGAAGATAGCCTTTCCTCTTGATCTAATTGCTAAGAACAGAGGCAAAGCAAGGGCAAAGCCATCAGTTATATTGTGGATAAAGAGTGCAATGAAGACGGTCAGCCCTAAGGTCGGGCTGGCGTGGTTCGTAGCGTAGGTGATGAATCCCTCGGGGAGTTTGTGCAGAGCAATGGCTAATGACGTCTGCAAGCCAATTGACAGAAAGGCATTTTGCGGAACGTGGTGATGATGCTGTGGCGAGGAATGTTCTTCTTCCCACGGTTTGTTTATATCCGAAGATGCTGATTCCTGACTGCCAGCGGCCGTCAATTGCTCATCGTCATGACGAGGCGAGCTGGCTTGCTCGGTATTTTGCGAGAAATAATCACTGGCTTGTTGCTCATTGACAGGCCGATGGATTTCAGCGCCATCTTGGCTAATAAGTGGAACGTGTCGAACAGTCAGAGGCGTATCAGGCTCATCTTCACGAATGTCTGGGACTGATTCAGTAACCAGTGGTGTCACTGGTCGTGTCTTGTTTGGAGAGCCCGTCCTACCGATCCAAAAGCCGAAGTGATTTGAGCCCAGTACCTTTTGACAATCCGTCCCGCAAGCCTGTGAGAAGCCGTAACATGGCCCGTCTTCGTCGCAGAGATCCTTTGTGACCCCAAAAATTCGAGTGACACGCCTTCCTAGCAGTCGGCCAGCTGAGTCACGAAGGGACAATTTTTGCCGAAGGTTTCCTGTGCTCTTGGAATGGAGTCTCTGCGCAGGGCGCGTGTGACCATGGCTGGGTAGAAGGGGTGTTTGCTCGTCACTTTCTGTGCCTGGGCCGTTTTCTTCATCCTGAGGTTTATGATGATGATCATGTCCTTCCTCACCATGGGTATGTGTACAATCGACTACATGGGACGGTATATAACGGTGTGTGATGCTGGAAAAGATGCTAATGCCGATGACGCCGGCTAAGAAGAGTCCGATCAATGTCCAGGCAGCGGCAGGATTGGACAAGCCAGAGCAAGCAAGATACTTTTTAGCGGTGGGTAGCATGCTGTACAATGACGAGAAGATCTGGCGATTCTTTCAGTACATGTCACAAATCTTATAAATGCAGTCCACCAAATCGAGAGCATACCATAATCCCCGCACTTAAGCCCATCGACGAAGACAGGAAAGTTGTATTTGTAGTGATATCGAAATCCCGTAGTCGAAAGCACGAGCGCAATATTACATCGACACAGATTATACTGGCACCGACCACACACGCTGAGAATCAACAGTCAGTATGCGGAATTCAAGTCGGTGGTAGAACACGTACCGATGCCGGCGACGCCGCTCATCACCCATCCACGGGTGTCCTTCACGTCGGGCGCCATGCTGGCCGACGGTGGTATATTCATCGAGGTGAAACAAGACATGCAGCTATGCGTGAGTGAGTGCGAGCGAGTGCGACTCTCGAGCGGCGAACGAGAGGCGGCGGATGATGTAAGAGGGCAACAGCCAGCAGAACTCTCTGTTTCCGGCAGCGGCCACCGTGCTTCTCACTGCGTCGCGTCTTCGTCCGTGATGCTCGCCATGGGGAATGGAATCTTTTATATTCCGAGGTTCGATGTATGTTGTCTTAGTATGTAGTGCTACTGTGCATGTAGTGCTAAGTGTACACCGCAAGTGAGAAATTCCCCCAAGGTCCGCATTCCGGTCAGCAGACCAGCCCTGCATCACGTGGCTGCACATGACAAAGCGAGGCATCTCGTCTTTTCATCTTCATCTTCATCATCTCTTTCTGTGTTCAGTTTGCTCTTTGCCGTTCGTGGGATCTTCCAGGGCTCGAGGTGAGGTGAACAGTGAATGAGGTCGTGCCCCCCGGTGCAGTGCATGCAATAAGCCCGCTGTGATTGGCTGCCGGGGAGCGGCTGCGCGATAATTCATTTTCACGCGACGGAGCCATCTGACAGTCGACCTCCAGGCAACTTGCACTCACTCGTCTTCCCGAGAGATACTTCTACTAGTCATCACCCCGGCCTGAAGCATCCTGAGGAGCTGTGTGTACGAATCGGCTATAGCTGAAGAAAGCATGTCCAAAACCACCTTTGCGATCTTTGCCGCGGCTGGAGCTGCTACTGGAGCAGGCGTCACAGCTCTGATCTATTCAGCAACCTCTTCACGCCAGCAGACTACTCCGCCGCCTACTGCACTGGCCTTTCCAGCTACAACTACCACTTCCACTGCTTCCCCGCCTATCCATGTTCCTCCGCCGTCCTTAGCTGCCAAGGCTTCCACGGCAGCTCCAGTCGATCCCTCCGGCCTGCTCCAGTATGGATTCCCTGGCCCCGTCAGTGATCCCTTGAATACGCTCCCCTTGACCGGAGCCTACGATCGACGAATGCGGAACCCGTCCTGGGTCGCTGAGCATATCACTCCTTTCTCGCTATCGTTAAAAAATGCAGACCGCAAGCACAGTGTTTTTGTTGAAGACACAACCATCCCGACCATGTTTCGCGGGAAGTTGTCCGACTACTTCCGCTCGGGCTATGACCGCGGCCATCAGGTTCCTGCCGCGGATGCCAAATGGAGCCAAGAAGCCATGGATGCCACATTTGCCCTGAGCAACATGTGCCCCCAGGTCGGAGAGGGCTTTAATCGGGATTACTGGGCCCATTTCGAGGACTTCTGCCGCAACCTGACCAAGACATACCCATCTGTGCGCATCGTCACAGGCCCGCTGTATCTGCCCCGTAAGGAGGCCGATGGCAAATATCGGGTGTCTTACGAAGTCATCGGCGAGCCGCCCAACATCGCCGTCCCAACTCATTTCTACAAAGTCATCTTTGCCGAGCACGGAACCAATCCAACCGACAAAGTCGCTCTTGGAGCTTTCGTGCTCCCCAACGCTCGTATCCCCAATAGTCAACCCCTGACGGATTTCGAAGTCCCCGTTGAGGCTGTCGAGCGTGCTAGCGGCTTGGAGTTTGCTACTAAACTCGATACCACCCGTCGCCGACGTCTGTGCCAGGAAGTGCAATGCAGCATTGTTGTGAGGGAATTCAACAACTCGCAGAAGTCGTTGCCCGGTAAACGATGAAACAAAGCCAGGATAACTTTGTTGTATCTCATTTTTCCCGTTCAGCGTAGTATTATTCTGGCATGGCTGTACATCTGCATTTCAAGGCGTTCGAAGACAGTTGTAGTCTGATACACCAGTTATATGTGTAATTTATTGTTATAGACAGTGCCAATGCGTATTCCCATTCGTTCAATCCAAAGCATTTAAATCGTGAATATAAAATAGCATCACAGAATGCAGAGTACTTCAGATATCGAGTGCCTCCACTAACGTCATGCGTGGATCCACTTTTATACATAGTCGGGTTCCGTCTTCACTTTTCTCTGCCAGACTCTCACCCCATCCTACCTAGGTGTACAATAACTAACCAGCCACTCGTTCCATTGCAATAAACAGAAAGAACGAAAGGGAAAAAAAAGAAGAAATGGCGCACTCCAAACGCAACACCTCCCTACCTCATTTCACGTCCTATGAACGCTCCCTGCTACGTTCCAATTGGGGCACGCAACGCACTCGCCTATCGCGCGAGTCATTCCTACCTTTTGGCTCTTGCCAATTATGCCTGCAACCAGCGCGCGCACCCGTCGTCGCATGTGCCACGAACGGGGATCTGTTCTGCCGCGAATGCGCCATCAATGACCTGCTAGCCCAGCGCAGGGAGATCAAGCGCCTCGAACGGGAGCGCGAGGAGAACAAGAAACGCTTGGCGGAGGATGATGCGCGTGCTACCGAGGAGGCGAGGGCGAGGGAGCTGCGTGAATTCGAGCTTGTGAGTATGGGTCTTGAAGGCGCGGCGAAGGATCGGAATTCGAAGAAACGGAAAGCACCGACAATGGATGATAATCGAGGTGGTGCTGGGAATAAGGAGGACGAAATGGCAGCTCAGATTGATGCTGCTACTGAGGCGTTTAGGCAGAAGGAGGTTGAGGTTAATGGGAAGCGCAGGAAGGTGTTTGAATTAGGAGAGGAAGAGATCGCCCGATACGCTAAGTCGGAACTTGACAAACTTAAGAAAAAGATTGAGCAGGAGAAGGTACGCCCAATCTGTTCAGAAAACAAAAAAGGAAAGAGTGCACTAAACAAATATTCTAGTCAGAAGCAAAGTCCGCTCTTCCGTCCTTTTGGGTCCCTTCATTAACACCCATGACGGAAAACGAAGCACTTTCAGGAACGAATCTCAAACTTTCACCCATCTGCCCCGGATCAACAAAGGAGATGCGACACGAGTACTCGCTCAAGACCTTGGTGGATGTGCATTTTACCGAAGAAAAGTCAGACTTCCGGCACAAGCAACAGCAGCAAACATCTCGCATATGCCCGAGCTGCAAGAAAGCTTTGACAAATGGATTGAAAGCCATGTGTAAGCCTACATCCTTCCCATTCGGTGCCAGGATCTAGTGATATTCTAACATGGAATAAAGTAACCAAACCCTGCGGACATGTTATATGCCAACCCTGCGTGACAAAATTCATGACACCAGAGTCAACTATCGACCCACATGCTGCCAACAACAACGGAGCCGAAACCCTCGTCGGCCGTATGCTATGCTACGTCTGTGAAACGGATATTACGCCAGAGTCTTCTAAGAAAAGCCGTAAGTCGTCACTATCATCACTGAAAGAAAAGGAGAAAGCCAGCAAGGTCAAACCTGGTCTTGTGGAAATCAGATCTGAAGGCACAGGGTTTGCGCGCGGAGGTGATAATATTGCTAAGAAGCAGGGGGTTGCTTTCCAATGTTGAGATCTATTACCGCCATCTAGGTACGGCTTAGCAATTATAGCATTGTATTTATTGAAGAACAATTTGAATCCAAATTCCTAAAACTGATAAAAGAAAGAAAGAACCATGTCTAATGCTTTTATTTTGGCACAGTAGAGGCCGTAGCAAAAATTACCGTTAGCGATTCCCTCTTCACATATTGTAGGCAGTGGGCACACCCCTGACAAGGTTTCATGGTGCATCACCCTCTGGGCCTCTGAACTTGGAAGGTTGAGATTTGGGTTCTTCCCGATGAGACCTTTTTGCTCCCTTTTTTCCACTGAATATGGGGTTAAATAGTAGTGGTTAAGGTACTTTAGGGCTAGTGAAGCTGGGATTGGAGTATGCTTTAGGGCTTAGAGATAGGTTAGGGTACAGAAAGAATAGGACACCAGACCAAGTATAAGAAAAGAAAAAGAACGCTATGTTGAACAAAGTTTGTTGTTGTTGTTGATGACGATGATATGACAGGACAGATACATTCATTTTTGCCGAAAAGGAAAAAGAGAGGTGTAGAGAAAGTTTAGAATGTTATGAGAATGGCAGGGGGTATCAAAGAGCAAAAGACAAGAGAAGGGAAGGAAAAAAAAAAGTACATCATCATCGTCATCTTCATAATAAATAATAGCGCTGGACATTTCCTCATCATCACGCGCCCACAGTTTGTTCTTGAGGATTAAGCTGTGGCTTCTCCTGGGCTGCTGGTATCTCTTCCACTGTCTCTCGGCCAGTTAAGTTGTCCTTTGGAGTTTCAGTTGTTGTCGGGATAATAGTAGCAGTGGTAGTTGCTGATGATGGCGTCGAGGAAGCATATTCTGAGACTAAGAGCTCATTATCTTGACGCTGAGTAAAGAAATTCTCTAACTGCGGTTGCTTCTCTTCAGTAGGCGCATTCAGTGATGGAATTTCGGGGATGCCGTTGCCTGCAGACATGCTATCTGGGAAGCGAGAACTTCGCGCAGTAGCCGTGCTGGCGCTGCGTAGTGATTGCGGCCGTCCACTATGAACCGATGCAGAACTGATCGATCCGCGAGGTTCACGAGACAAATTTGTTTCGGATGCTCTCGCCTCATCGGATGCTGCGGGCTTGCGCAACTTCAGTCTCTCCTCGGGAGACATGTTCTGCCATTCTGAGCCAAATGTAATAACCGAGGCCTTCTTTCCATGCAGGGTGAAGCTTGGGTGGTTCCTAGATAATACTTCGCTATCTCCACTGCCACCACCATTGTCGACCAAAGGAATACTGGATGAGGATTCTTTGCCTTTCTTACTGCGTTGATGAGTTGGCTTGTGGTGAGAAGGATCCCTCAAGGTTCGTTGCAAACTGCGACGATGATGCATGTTACGAAGATCTCCCGTAACGGACCCCAGTTTTTCGTCATTTTGCTTTTCAGAAGATTCTGCTTCGTGCACAGATTTGGAATGAAGGTTTGGCGAGTCTGCAGCTCCATCAATTCCCAGACTCCCAGCCTCACGAAGTACGACGCGATCTTCACCATTTTCGACAACGTTGGGTGAATTTGTATGCATCGCCGAACTTCCAGAGCTCAAAGCAGATGGTTCTCTGTGCAGTGCTTCAAATGAACCATTACCGAGAAAGGGGCCTGGCAATTCAGACATTGGTGAAACAGCCTGCTGTTTCTCATCTTGAGGCTCAGATGATATAGTTGACGGGGTGAGATTTAACTGGGTACGGTCGGCTGAAAGAGGAGAAAGGAACTCGTTTGCCCCGGTCGGTGCTTCCGACGAGACTGGAGAACTAGGAGTAAGAAGATTGTTCTCATTTCCTGGAGAAATAGTAGAGGCGGAGTGAACAGAACCAAGTCTTCCTAATGATGTATGACTTGGGCCAGGGGAAGCTGGCTTGATGGTGGCCAGCGAGGCCCTTTTCTGCGCATCACGAGGCGCCTTTAGATCTAGACCAAGATCCAATGACAAAAAATGTATGTAGCATTTGGTTCGCCACAGATCCAACCGCACCCATCTGAGTTTAGCAGCCATACGGCCGGCGGCCAGAATGACATGTTCTCGTGCCCGCGTATTGATAGGGGTTAACAATTGAAGATGTCTAGCGTTCCGGATGAGATCGTCAAGCTGTTTCTGATAGCTAAGCAGTTTCTCATCTGATTCCGCAATCCTTCGGGACATTAATTCCTGACGTGCAGCAGACATTTCCTCAGCAAGGTGAGGGTCAACGTATTCCTTCGCTTCATTGTCAGTGGAAGCAGGCTGTGGTTCAGAAGGCAGCTGGGATGCCGACGACTCTGACATGTTGGAATCGATACGTGGTAAGTTCTGAAGTTTTTGACCCTCGTAACGAGCCCCAACTGTGGCTTTCAAGGACACGCCCGTACTCCTGAAGGTTGCCGCATAATTCAACTTTGCCAGCCAATCATTCATATCAGCATCAGAGTTCGCCAGAAAGACTTCTTCCAGCCCGTTGTGGCGAACCAAAAGGAAAGCATGCTTGTGTCTTTTATAACTCGAATCAATAAGTCCTACAGCATCTGAAGTCGACATGATAGTATCCGGCTTAAAATCGGTAATAGGAGGTGTGAAAACAACAGGCAACCGTGACCCGCGCCTGTGCTGGTTTTCATACTGTGACATCAGAGATTTAGTCCAATAGAGGTCACGGAAGAAGTACAGTTGTGATGATGTTAAAAGAGCACCCCATTCTTGCCATGGCGAGCGAGCCCTCTTCTTTCTTGGGTCCTTGCGCCAAAGTAGGCCAACTTTGACAACTTTGATATCGACCAAGCCGGGCTGCGAGTTAGCCGAGTCCTCCATGTTGGTTGATGTTATAAAAGCGTCAGGACGAGATCGTGCTGAAACAATTTGAAGGATAGCAGACTTGGAGAAGGCTTGATGTAGAGCTTCGATATCTTTGAAACTATCCGCATCAGGAAAGCTGTATGGATCCTCGATGTTCATCACTTCTTTCAAGCTTGGTCGAAGAGTATCCAATTTGCCATCCAGTATGACAGCGTAGGGATCAACGGGCTGGCTTGACGCTCTTGTGAGGTGATCAGTACTTGCCACTTTCAGGAGGGCCCTTCGCCTCGGAGCCTGCCTGACACTGAGGTTTAATTCGTCTTCCACATGAATGAAAGGAGTGTAGGAAATATTTTCATAGAAACACTCAAGAATCTCTTCTGAAACCCCCTCAATGCGAGAATTCTTGACATAATCCTGCTTTTGCATCTTCCTTTTGTTGTTTTTGTTAAATACGTCGGTGTGCAAGATCAAAATCGAAAATGCTATGAAGTATGTTTGGTCTATGTAGCAAGAAAAGAGATATCAGCATTTCATCTCCGCGCGTAAGTCACAGAATAGATAATAATAAATACCTGTAGTAGCAAAGATCCCAGGGTTGCACTCATAGTAACGGTCCGCAAATCCTTGCAAAAATCTGTCGATCTGCTGAGTCTCTTTTGGCAGTTCCGCTTCCATAAGTAGCTTGCGGATTGCCATATCAATGGGTTCACCGAAGAAAGCAAAAGTCCTCATAAATTTCCGTAGAGCAACCTTGTAAAATTCATCGTCAGATTTGGACAATATCGTGCCGATCGCTCCTTTATGGACTGTTTCTTGAAGTTTGGATAGATACGTCGCAGGCGTGTCATCTTCTTCTCGTTCTGGATATGTAGGAACGTTTCGGGAGGCCGCTGGTGAACCGGCTTTGGATTCTGAGCGAGGGGTTTCCAGAGCTCGAGGACTTGCGTTGCCGTCTCGGGGACTTGAGAGCTCCGAGTTCTGTCGTAGTCGATTACTTAAATTGAATAGGTCACCAAAACTTTTCCGTCCATTCGTAGACGTCGAATTACGGCCTGATGGTAAATTGGAAGAAGAGTTATTTGGGTCATCTCCATTGCGAGCGGCATCAATGAGAGAGTTCAAAGTTGATGACCTCCCCCGCCGACGTGCCCGGCCCTTGGCCGATGATGTTGAGTGTCCTGATCGAGCCGAAGTAGTAGAGTCATTACGAAAAAGATGGGATTGATTAGTAGCTTTTGGAGATGATGATAACTTGACAGAAGACTGTGTAGGGGATGGTAGCGGTGAGATACGATCTTCCTCTGGCGTGTTATGATCTATTGAAGTTCTTTCACTGAAGCCGCCATTGGAAGCTGGAGAATGACGACCACTATGAGAAATGCCGGTCTCTGGTGGAGGAAGTTTCACAGAAATGGGGAACAAGTTGGCGCGGCTTTTCATCAGGCGAGGCATATGTAGTCGTTTAGTGGGGTGTGGTGCGTCGCTCCTGTCAACTGAGCCCTGCTCTGACCTAGACGATTCAGAACCACGTGCATCCTGCTCCGACGGATTATTTGTCGTTCCACTTTGATAGGTAGAAGTAGAGAGTCGGCCAGGCTCTTCATGGCTGGGGCGAGGATGAGCGCCTAGAGCTTGAGACACTAGATTTTTCGGATGGCCAAACCCGCTACCAAGGCCTATTGCTTCCTTTGATGCCTTTCTCGAAAGCGGAAGTTTTAGCTTGCCTTTTCGCGCAGACTTCTCTAGGTTGGTGCTCGTTGGTGCCGTTGTAATGATTGTTGGTGCTTAAGAGCATTGATGTTAGCAAGATGTTGGAATGCTTTCTTCTTCCGTGATTCAAGACTTACGTGGAGGAACATCAGGCACTGGCGGAACATCGGTCTCGCCTTGCGCATATGTAGCTGATAGCTGAGGGTCAGAAGCATGACGAAAGCGAAGCACATTGAATCGATTTCTTTTCATCGATGCACTATTCCTGGGCGGGCTAGCAACATGAATATCGGTATTACCGTTGCCATGATTGGAATCATCGTTATTCTCTGACTTCGAGTCGTCTAAGCCTGAGCCGTCTGGAGCAGGACGGGGACCGGAGTCCGATAGACGCCGGTTTATTTGGGAAGGTGACGGCGGCGGACGAGGAACGTGTTCGCTGCGGCGCGCATGAGAAGAAAATATTAAGCTGTATCTCTTATTCTCATTTGCGTCCGGAGAGGCGAGCCTAGCTCGGATTCGATGCATGGCGAAAAATAGGTGATCTGTACTCGATAGACTCGCTCCGGATCGCTCATGCCTGGGCAATGACGCAAGGCCGATTGAGCAGCTCCCTTATAAATTCTGCATGACTGCAGCGATGACGAATTTAGATATAGATCGAGGAGCACTTGAAACCGATGAGGCACCCGAGATATCCTGTGAATGTGATGAGGCGGAAGTGTGCGGGTTGTCCTTCAATCTCCTGACTCGGCGTGGTGAGCAATCGTCCTCGCGGAAGACAAGCAGGCAGAGCGAACCTGAAAGAAGGAAAACTAATAAGCGAAAATTCAAACAACGGAAAGAAAACAATGCACATCAGATATTGGTATTTAGGGAAAGCTAGGAGGGACGGTAAAGTCGTTGTCTCACCACAGGCAGCTGGCGGCGGTTGGGATCCCGACAGTCGGGGCGTATGGTGCTATGGGTCTTAGAAAGGAATTTTCCCGCCGTGACGACCATAAAAGCATAAGAACTGTGGTGGTGAGTGGCTGGCTTTACTGTTGAGGCTAATGTGTCGATGTGTTGAAGTTGACGTTGGCGTTGACGTTGACGATGAGGAAGCGGTCCAGACTGTTTACGTACTGGGTTAGCTCGCCTGAAGTTCTCCTCCCCGGTCTTAACCAGCTCCATTTATTAAATTTAACAGTAACTTACATTAACTAGCAATTATATTCTGAAATAACGAAAGCACATTGAGGCCTGCTTTTGACGCAAATGCAATAAAATGGATGGTTTCCTAGCTCAGTTGGACGCTGGAAACAATAACGCCTGGTTTCTGCTCATAGGCCATACTTGCAATACGCATTCATGTACAGAAAATAAAACACCCTTCAAGGAAGAAGACAGAATTTAAGAACATATGCCACCTAATCAACAACCATATCGTTCCATGACGGCTCTGAACGAGGGATCTTGCAGAAGCTGCCCTGCAGTCGGGAGTTTCTCCGGATCGTAGATAAAAGCTTTCTGCATAAGCGAAAGCACTTGTTTTTTCTCAACCGGATCAGCATCAGGACGAAGGTATTTAATGACTGATGCAAGATCGTGACGTGGATCAGGCACTCTCTCTGGATCGTACCAAAAATCAAGGGGCTCCGGGTGAGTATATAGGCCCTTCCAGCGCTCAGGCAGTGGCCCCAAGCAGTGCACAAAACAACTTATTATCCCGCCTTGGAACGCAAAATTAAAAGGCGAATGGCCGAGATAGAGCTCCCCAAACAGGACCATGTAGCTCCAGATGTCGCAGGCAAAACTTGGTTCTTGCTTATGAAGGCGATCTGGTCAACAGAAATGCAGAGGTGGATAGCCTTTTGGGACTGTAGGATCGCCAACTTTCATTGCCAGAGTGAAGTCAGCAAGGTAGAATGTCTCTGTGCGTAAGCTCTCTGCAACCTTGATCGGCCGGACAAGTTCTCCCAGCTTCCAGAGATTGTCGACATATGGTATGGAGATCTTCGATGGCCTCCCGAGTACATCGTATTTTGCAGTCCTGCCTAAATCATGAAGCGGAGCGATCCCCCACAGACAATTCGTTTCATTCAAGTCTAGGAAAGCTCTCATTATCAGTCTGCTATCTCACAGAAGCAGGCCAACAACTTACCGCGATGTATGATCCCAGCGTTGTGTAGATTTTCCAAAGTCTCTAGCAACTGCCGAGCAGCAAACATGCGAGTGTACACAGACATGTTTGTCAGTATATAAGGGCGAAGGTACGGGCCCACCAAGGGGAGGACCTGGACTCGGTGATGACGGCCATCTCCTCTATATAGAAGGAAAGTCCTCGTGTATAGCACAAGGCGGGAGGCGTCTCGTACGCTCCGAATAATCTCATCCTGGATGTGGATTTCATGTTGTCCCCATTCCCCCAGTGAAATGACCTTTAAAGTTACATCAGTATGCTCTTCAAGATCATGGGCCATCCAAACGGTCGAGAAGCCACCAAAGCCGATCTTATGCTCTACGAGGTATCTCCCATTGAGCACTTCTCCAATACAAATAGGGTAGAAAGCGCGTGGGGTCTCTTTTATATCATACTTCTCCCACGGCTCGGCTTCATCTTCCACGTCGTCTTGTTCCATTTCAGTGCTTGCAAAGTCGCCGAAGTCTGCAGTGCCATCACTCGTGGCTGGTACCCCCATACCACTTCTTGACGGGGGTGCTCCTGCGCAAGAAATACAAGCGAGGTTTGTGACTTCGGAAAAAAAGAAGAGTTAGGGCTGGCTATGCCACTCTTGCCTTCGTTTCAAAGGTTAGCTAGGTATCTCTTCTGGCTCGTCTTCCTACCCGCTGATTGGCTGTCGAGCAATCGCCTCCTTAAGCTTGGAGGATTTCCTACTTGATGTTGGAAGTCGGCTGGAAATTCATGCGACACCAACTTAAAATATCATTGCTCTGTGGGGTTGCAAGGATAATATCAGTTCGTCGAACGACAAACATAGTCGAGGTCCGGCCTAGGAGTCACGCTCTCGTCAAGAGCCAGTCGACAAAATTTCAATGTTGATTCTCACTCTGAATACACAAGAGCTACTAAAAATAGCCTTTCTTTGTATACCACGTCGGTATCGGTATCTATGTAAATGGAAGAATTAAGTACATGACTGTTGACAATCACAGAGCGAAGGACGCCCAGGGGCTTACCTTGCACTAGAAATTTATAAGAAGTAAACGCATTCCATTCAAAAACTCCGTCCTAAGGTCTGCAATTGCTGCTGCCTTCCAGCGAAATGATGCTAGAATCTACGGCGAGGCAGTATGCAGGATGCAAGCACGTAGAGGGCCCCCGCCGCGATCGCCATCACGTAGACATCATCAATCGCATTCGCAATTACAGACAGTGCTTCCACTTTCAAGGCCGGGGGTAGCTGCTTCATCAGAGTACTCTGGGCACCGGCGATGGCGCTTTCGATGTCTACCCGCGAATAACCCTTGTCCTCTAACAGGGAGGTGAGACCGCTGACAGACTTGCTCTGAAAAATGGCACTTGCTATGGCCAATCCCAGCAACTGACTCTGGCCCTGGGAGATGTTGAGGAACTGAATGCATTCAGCCACCCGCTCAGCGCCCGCCAGGTGTGGTCCCACCGCGTAAGCAGCCTGCCTGGTGGTCATCCCCAAACCCATCAGGATGGAGCACCCGTAGATGTTAGCAGCGCTGGTATCAACGCGCACGGTGTACATCAACACGGATCCAATGAGCATGAAAATGCCGCTCACGAGGTACCGGATGATAAAGTAACCGGTCTTGGGCATGAGCCACCCGCACAGTAGAATCGTCGTTACGTAGAAGCAGATGAACGGCATCAACCGCACCGCCGACATGATGCCAGAGTCACCGTGAACGAACTGGAAGTAGAGCGGAATATAATAGACCGCCACAAAGAGGGCAGCACCACCACATGCCATCAGGACGTAGAGGATGATCATTGTCAGGTCTTGTAAGAACTCACCAGGAAACAATCGCTCATTTGGGTTGGTCCCGATACAATAGTACTGGCTAAGCGCGAAGGCTACGATGCAGAAGGCGGAGACGACGTACAACGCGATATTCCGCCCATCCGTCCAGGGCCATTCACCGCCGCCAAAGTCGATGAATAAAATAACGGCAACATGCATGCCCGTAGAGAGGACCACGCCCACCCAGTCCAACTCCACAAGCTTTCTGATGAAGCTGCGACCTTTGCCCGCTGGGCGCGGCAAGGAGGGCAGGATAAAGATATATATGGGCAACATGGCCTCAAAGATGACCAGATTGAGATAAAATGACTATCCCTGATTAGTACAACCAGTGGGAAAGATGAGAGAATGAGACCACACGTACCCATCTCCAGGTGGCAGAACTATCAGAGAAGGCGCCTCCAATGATGGGACCTAGGATACAGCCGACGCCATAGATCAATCCAACCAGGGCCACATACATTGGCTGTTCCTTGGGGGTGGTCAAAATGGTGATCAGGTTGAGGTTTCTAGCTCGCGCTGGTTAGTCACTCTCTCTCTGTGCTTCTCGCTTACCCCAGGTACATTCCCGCACGGCCAGCTCCTGCCCATACGCGACCGATAATGATGGCGTTCATATTGGGAGATCCTCCGCAAAGGGCACTACCGGCAGCAAACATGGCCAAACAGCCAAGAAAGAGCCATTTAGTATCGAAAATGGCATAAGCTTTTCCCAGCGGGAAGAATAAAACACACCGATCCCAAGGTGAAGCCAAGACCGAGCCAACCCAGCTGGGAGTACTCGTCAGAGGTGCCTGCTATGGCTGCCTGAATGTCCGCCACGATGGTATTGTCTAAGCCATAGAGCAGGTTGGCCGAGAAGACGCAGATGAGCAACCAGCGAGGGCCTCGAACCCTTTCACCCGTCTCCGCCTCCCCAGCAGTGGTTGGGACTGGATCATCTAAGCGACCCGGAGCTTGACTCTCGAGCTTGCTCTCAGTCTCTCCAGACATAGTGGTAGCTTCGGTTGTGGCCAGTCGGTCAGATACAGCGCCCAATGGAGTCGTAATGGAGTCCTCCTAGTGGTAAGGAGAAGCAGCAAAAGAGAACTCCGTTGGAGGACGAAGCGGAATGCACCCATATTGCCGAACATGACTGCTTATTTATATGTGAGTGTGTAAATACTGTTTAGAGAGAACAAGAGAACATGTTTGTGTCAACGCTGTGGCTGACCAACTCCGATCCTCCCTTCGGTAATTGCTGGACTCGGCCTAATTCGGTAAGATTGATAAGATAGACGGAGGTACAGCAGACTGCAGAGCCGACCACGCAACTACCCTATAAGTTACTATTAGTTGCGGGCTAAAGCTTTATCGCCCACCGTAGACCCTTCGAACCACCCGAGTGGATCTTGGCCTTAGGCTGACATGAAATCAGAAATGAAATAAATCCTCTACGACATTCCATCCAACAAGTTCTGGGCCTGCCTTCGTGGCGTCGCTTCTGAATAGACACTAGGTAACTCACAGAATGCATATCTTCGCCTTCTTGTGCCCTGTGCTCCTTGCCGTCCAAGAAGCAACCGCTGTTCCTGCCGGAACCGGCGTCACACATCCTCCGTCGCTAGAGCCATTCGAGCCGGTGCACTTCGCTTCACATACTCAACCCCAATGCGCCTCTTCACGAGGGCCTTTCAAATGGCTACGCGACTCAGTCATTGAACGGATATGGGCTATTGACAGAAGGAAACAGTCACCCAACAAGCCTGGCCCACGCCCTCAGCCGGAGAAGTCGTGGAGCCGATATGGAAGCGACATCGTGGTACGCTTCGAAGTCCACCGTGCAGATGAGGTCGAGGCTCTATCAGAAGCAATCGATATACTTTTCTTAGATGTTTGGGATTCCACCGACGAACATGTAGATATTCGACTGGCAAAAGAAGTCGTGAGTAGAGATTTTCCCGCCCTACCTCGCCATTCTCCCACTCACACGCAACTTTTATTTATTATTAGATCCCATCGTTGCTAGGCCTACTTCCCCAATCGCTTCAGAAATCGCATACTCTGCTTATCGAAGACCTTCCAAAGGTGATCTACGAATCACAGCGTTCAACTCGCGGCTTCCAACACCATGACACCAGACGCGCATTTTCCGCTCATACTTCTCCTCGACCACTGGATGTGGACGATCTTTTCTTCAATGACTACCAGCCGTTCCCTGTTATCCTTCAGTGGATGAAATTACTTGTATCCATGTTCCCGTCGCACTCGGAATTGATCAATGTCGGGTATACCTACGAGGGCCGTGGTATTCCGGCCATTCGGCTCGGTGTGCACCCACCTGACGTTGATAATCAAGCCCGCAAAACGGTGATTATTGTTGGGGGTTCCCATGCACGTGAATGGATAAGCACTTCCACGGTAGCTTACATTGCTTTTCAATTGATCTCCGAGTTTGGCCGTTCCGGGCCAATAACCAGATTACTCGAAGATTTTGATTGGATTCTTGTTCCTACCATCAACCCTGATGGCTATATATATTCCTGGGAGATGGATCGACTATGGCGTAAAAACAGGCAACCTACGGGTCTCTCTTTCTGTCCGGGAATCGATCTCGATCGATCTTGGGGCTACGAATGGAATGGTGAAGGCGGCCGAGCCAATCCCTGTTCCGAGAGCTATGCTGGCAGTAAGGCCTTTGAAAGCGTGGAAACGAGGTCTATTGCAGAGTGGGCTTACAACCAAACGCAAAGCAAGAATGCCGATTTCGTCGGCTTTCTGGACCTCCACGCCTATTCTCAGCAAATCCTGTATCCCTTCTCGTATTCCTGCTCGACCGTGCCGCCAACATTGGAGAATCTTGAGGAGCTGGCATTTGGACTTGCCAAAGCAATTAGAATGACCAACCAAGAAAATTATATGGTCAGGTCTGCATGCGAAGGGGCTGTGACGGTTAACGACCGACAAGGCCGACGTGTTTCTTCGAATGTAGAGAGTACCGGTGGCAGTGCTCTGGACTGGTTTTATCACCAGGTTCATGCCAAATATTCTTACCAGATCAAACTCCGCGACAAGGGAATGTACGGGTTCCTTCTACCTCCCGAACATATTGTCCCCACGGGACGCGAAATTTTCAACTCGATCTTGGTGTTGGGTCATTTTCTGTTGGGTGAAAGCGCGAGTGACCATGAATGGGAGTTTATCACCCCCTCCGAATCTCCATTGGACAATACCCATGCCTTCGATCAAATTTTTTTCGATGTAGACGAGCAGGAACAGCCGGATGACGAACCGGATCATTTCTCGGCAGTGCAGGACAACGAATATGAAGACGAGGGTTGGGGGTTGTGGTAAGACAAGGGATCGTACATATTATAATGTTTGTGTAATTAAGTTATTCGGCTTACGACTGTTGTATGGCGTTTGGGAAGACCATTTATCTTGATACCATCTAATAAGCTCTAGCTTCATCGAACTGAGGAAAGAAAATTCAGCTATGTATATTTTATCTTATACACATATTTACCAGCGAAAAAGCTGCACCTAGGTTCCTAGGTATTTCCAAATAACTACTAACCTATATCTTATGATCAGATCTCGGGAGCAATGAGCGCCTATGCTTCATCCGCTGCTGAAACGTTAGTTATCCACGCTCGATTTCTAATCGAATACTCGTTATTACTTATGCATCGGATCAATATCGTGTAGCATTCCTTCGTGATGTCTGAAAGTTAGGGTTACGGCCGGCATCCGTTTCCGGCGATGACAGCATCACCCGGATTTGGGTGTACCAACCCAGACAACTCTTAAGGAGATTTTACTGACGCAATGACAGTTTTCAATTTCCAACTTTGAAGTCTTAACTTGCACAATGGACAATCTGCGATCTCGAATAAATTCTGCACTCATACCTAGGTAATAACATAGCCCTAAACCTTTAGAACTTGGGTGCTCTACGACAGAAGACAAACTTGGAAGAAAAGGAATATAATAAAAAGAAACAAAATGACGCCTATCGCTACAAATAGCTCACCGCATCACTGTCACCACCGGAATTCGATCTATCAAAGCCGCCATCGCCTGGCGCTTTCCAACGAGGGGCCCTACTTCTTCCGCTCGCTGGTCTGGGGTATATACAGATCAGGCGAGTATTCGGACTTTACGATTCGAGTCAAGGGCTCTGTACGTGAATTTAACGTTCACCGAGCGGTGATTTGTCCGCAGTCTGAGATATTTGAGGCTGCTTGCCGGGGACGGTTTATTGTATGCTTTCACTACCCCCTAAAAGAAAGAAAGAAGGATATGGACTAACGATCTTCAACAGGAAGCGTCAACAAATTCGATGACGTTGACGGATGATGATCCTGAGATTGTGGAGCACATGGTTAAGTATCTGTATACTCATCGATACAACGATGCTGAGGACTGGAAATACGGGTGTTGTGATAACGGCATTAAGCGTATCCGACAGTACTACGAGGCAACAGGCGACGGGGAGGGCGATGAGGACGAGGGTGAATTCAGACATAAGTTGCCGTTATCTGAGTCTCCAGTAGGGATGGCGATAACACGAAACGACGATGAGGGAGAGGAAGAAGAGGGCAATAGTAGCACTCACTATGCGCCATCTAATGCCCCCAAATCTCTATATGTTTATGCCATTGCGGACAAATATCTGATATATCCACTGAAAGACCTCGCTCGAACACGATTCTCAAACTGGGCTTATAGCCACTGGTGGACAGGGGGTTTTGTGTCTGCAGCCCGCGAGATTTTCGCTAACGAAACGGGGAATTATAACGAACTCAAAGAAGTCATTCTATCCATTATTGTCCTGCATGCGGACACTTTACTATGCGGGCACGGCTGCAGCAATAATAAAACGACTAGCGGAGAGAGGAAAGAATCCGATATTCAAAAATTCATGCAAGACTACAGCGAGGTTAGTGTGGAGGTGCTACGGCGCACTCTCGACCGCACTCGGATTCGCCAGCGCGGCCTCGAGGTGGATATTGCCGACCTTGAGTCGAGGGTGAATGCGCTGAGAGTGGAGAATAAGAAAATCGGGGTTTTGCAGAGTCGTAATCATAGTTTGAATAAAGAGTTGTTGGAGATTAGGATGGTGGTGCTTGCATGGAAGAGGGATCTAAAGAACTCCAGTGCTGCTATTGGTGGTAGTAGTAGCAGCGCTAGTGACACGCAGGACAGAAGGAATCAGAAGGGTTAGGTAGAATTGCATGAGTAGTAGTTCAGCCGAGTCATTTAATGATACGTTATTTTTGACTAGAATCATCTTAACAGCTGCACGTTTCGATACCGAGAGATAAGAACAATACGAGTCATGTTCCGGACTCATATAGTGAGCTGCGGTGTAATTGTACGGAGTATTAGTCTATGAATTAGACGTAGCTAACCGGAACGGACTCTTAGTGACGGAAACTGGCGTATCTAGACCCAAAAACGAATAGGCGAATACCCAATTAGGTGTGCTCTTTCAACTTTGTCCATGCAAGACATGATAGTCCAGTGTGAAAAGCCTCAGCTAACGCATCTGATTGATCGTGTAGCCGCCGCTATTCCCTACCCCGCTCGCGCCACTGAAGCTACCTGCGTTCTTTCTTGATAAACTAGCCTAATAACTGACCAAACTTTCAATTCTAGACTTGTTGGTCATTTCTTGACCTCGGATCTGTGTTTATCTCGTTTATCGCCCCTTTTCGCTAGGAGTTCAGCCTCGGGTATCAGTCGGCATATAGTAGTAGTAGTACATAAACTTGACTCGAGATGATTTGAAAGAAAGAATCTATTGGACATCAGAGTAAGTTGTATGATTTGGCTATCACGGTATTATCACGCCACGAAGCTGTCGCACCGCTCTATTGGAGACAGTGTCCCGAGAATAGTCATTCTAAGGGTCACTTGGAGGAGAGCAATCTCACAAGATGCGCGGCTCGAGTCATGCTTCAATTGACATGTTTAATTACGGGTATTAACTAGTGGTCAGATTAGAGTTGTCAATACTATGTATGTAAGAGAGGGGCTACGATAACCTTCAGGGACTGCGGGTAGATCGATTACCTAGTTCTGTTTTTGACAATTTAGCAGAAATGCAGACAAAAATAGAGCAAAATGGTTGTTAATTCATCCTCGATTGGCCAATCAGAGATCACTCAAAGAACCAAAATAGCAACCTGTGTCTATTTTTAAGCCGGATATCTGGCAAATTTATGCAGCTAAGCTCGCGATTCACAGTGATTGGCACGCTGATTGGCCCAGTGACGGGTATTAGCTAATCTTAAGTTAAATTAACTGTGGTGACGGTGCAGCCAATGGTTGTGTCTCGTCGCTGAATTTGCTGTCATTTTTAGAACTTAATATATTTGGTTGGCTGTCGTGTGCTCTGGATCCTCTGGCGGATTCGGAGCTAATGCGGGTCAAAGAGGGGAACTTCACATTGTCACTTCGCGCTAAGCCTGTTTGGACTGTGCACATTGGGCACGATGTCTATATCTAGAGTGCGACTCCTCGTGGAATCTGTCGTCTTCGCTTTTGTTTAATCACAATCAATCAATCATTACAATTGATATAGTATAGTCGAATTAAAGACAGGAAATCAAAATGGTTGCTGGTCTTCGACTTCCTCTTTCCTCCCCCCGAACCATCACCTCTGATATGATCTCTCCTCCACTCAGACCGGACTTTAACTTCGACTCCGATGTTCTCACATCATCTACCCTCCCAGCTCTGGAATATATCTCAGAAAAGCTGCAACAAAAAACGCTACATGTCACATTGCTGCTCGGACGCGGCCGGCCAACACCCACCGGCCAACCAGCTGATCTCATCGTGATCCCAGTGACGCAACTGGACTCGCAATCATGGAAGGTATTCTACAAAATCGTCGAGAAGGGCGCCAAGAAGTTCTTACTGGGTCAGGGCTGGACCGACGCTCTAGACCAATACTCCCGCCAACAGGCTCAAAACGAATACCTCATTGGCCAATCCATTCGACAGAACGAGATCCTCTTCAGCCAGGAGGGACTCACTGTTCTCAACGTCGACCGCATTTATACATTGAAGCGACGTCTCTGCGTGCTTACCACTGCTCAGGCAGCCGGAAACTTCAACCATGACGAAAATAAATGCATTTCATCCTGCGTTCATCTGCTACACCAGACCATTACCAGCTGCCAGGGCCGGCCATTCAGCTTCGGTTTCTTCAAGCGTGCCTACGAACACCTTGACGTGGCTGATGAGCTTCTTAACAAGGTTGCCTCTGAATACAAGTCTCGATACGAACAAGAAGGCATTATCATCACCACGCCGAAATCCTCACCCGCACTTCCTGCTCTTAAGAAAGAAATGGCTCGCAAAGAAGCCGCCGTTCGCAAAGAAATTGCCCGCAAAGACGCCATCCGCAAGGAGGCTGCTCGCAAAGAAGCTGCCCGCAAGCTACCGGCCATCCGCACATCTGCCAGTATCACACGAGTCCGCCGATCAGCCATGGGACCCCCTTCGGTCCGGAACAGTCATGTTTACTATGGCCATGGCCACATCCCGTCTCGTGCTCCCTCACGCGCAGGCACACCAAGGCGTGGAGCAAAGACGCCAGTGTCAGCCTCGGATGTGACTCCGATCACTCGAAATGAGTGGAATATCCTGATTAGGCCTGATTTCTATCATAATAAGCCCACCGTTACGATGTGGGTTCCGACTCCTGCTGTGCCGGTGGTGGGTTGACTTCTTCTCAAGAAGAATTACTATTACTTTTTTCTCCTCTTATGAGCAACCAAGCAAGCTATAGTTGCTAGCCCCTCAAGAGCGTCGCTCGCATGTCCGAGTTTGACCAAAGAGGACGCCGAGCAGATGATTGCATGGCTTGCAAGGCTTGCTCCGGCAGCTCAGCGAAAATGCTAGCAGAAATCCCCACGCCGAACGGCGAATTCAGATTTTGGCATGTACCTACTACCTATATAGGTAGTATATACAGTTGTATATATACATAGCCTCACTGCCTGGGCCTCGGACAGGCTCCGTGACTCATGTCACAAATCGATAGAAATATAAAGAGAAACAATTATATTTAATAAACACTGGATGCTTTCCCGTAAAGGGGTAAACCGAGCCAAATTTTAACCTCTGATCGTCAACGCGTGCAGAAGTCCAGCATATACCTAATAGTATTCACTCTTTCACGACATCCCCTTTTGCATCTAAAGGCGACGCTGTCATGCCGAATATCCGTGGCCGACAGGCTGGCTCTGCTTTAATATAGGAGTCCTTGATAATCCTAAAAAATAGTTACAATAGAGATTCTATAGTTTTATTCCATAGTTCTTAAGGGTCATGCATACATACCTTGTATAAGCATGATCTTTTTTAATATAATAAGCCTTATTAAAGATTAATAGATTTATCTCTTCTATACTGATAAATACATTTAAAAGATGTTTATACGTTAGTATCCCTGCGCGGATTCTTCACGAATCCTGCGCATTGATTCCTAGGCATCCGCATGCACAGGTCTACCGGCAATATGGTATGGATATACGGATCCCAAATCCTCCAAGATAGAGAGATTGCAGAAACACTGCGGGCGGCCGGAAATCAAAAAGTCGAACACGTGGAACTTGGTGAAGACATCTCACTTTTTGGACACGATACGTTTTTGCTGGATCTTGACAATATTGGAGGGAGAGTTGGGAAATTTCTGGGTTGAAGGGACGATACCAGATCTATTGGAATTCTCTGTAAAACTATCCTCATCATTTGTATATAATTATAGCATGTTGTATTATAGCATCGCATTGAAGGCGTTCCCCCTTACCTAGGTGATATATATTTCTTTTCTCGTCAGTGTTCCTTCCAGCATAGATACGTCGAAGTCTTGTCTACCTAGGTACCTAATGATATGTATCCGGCTCTCGGCAAACATGACAGGAAGCGTAGCCCGTCCGAGCAGCTATGGGAGTAGATGTATAAAACATTGAAGACTGAATTCACTGTGTTTGATGATACAATGCTCTGAAAGCCGACTCTTCTCCAAGCAACACCCGTGGACTATCAAATTCGACAAGCCTACCCTGTCTCAAAACAGCAACCCTATCATATCTTGCAATATACGTAAATCGATGCACAACCGATATCACAGTCCAATCGCGGAACTCAGTATCAATGATATCCTGCATTGTAGCTTCTGTTTGTGCATCGACGCTGCTCATAGCCTCGTCCAGAATAAGTATTCTGCAATCGGATTTCAGCAATGCTCTTGCTAGACAGAAAAGTTGTCGTTCGCCGTGAGACCATTCTGTCGAGACGAATTCTTGATCGATATCCGAGCCAGCGACCTTCTCCCATAGGTGGACTTTGCGAAGGGCCGTCTCAATAGCTTCATTGTTGGTCCGATTTTGCGGGTCGAGGTTGGCTCTGAGCGTACCAGGCATGAAGAAAGGCTGCTGAGAAATCACGTTCATGCGTGAGCGGACTTGCTCACCCTCGAAGAGAGAAACATCCATGTCGTCTATGGTTATCTGTCCTTCAACCAGGTCCATCATCCGTAGGATTGTCATGATCAATGATGTTTTGCCGCTTCCACTCGGCCCACAGATGGCAATTTTCTCTCTAGAACCGATTGTTAAGCTCACATCTTGTAGCAGTGGAGGAGTTTCAGGCCTGTCTAGAAAGTAAGTTACTTGTTCTCAGTCAAGATGAAAGGGGGAAAAGAAAGTCTAACCCATGACAAGCAGAGACATGACGAAATTGAATGCCGCCTCTTTCCGGCCAATTCGGCGACGGGATATGAGGGCAAGTTGGCTCTGACGGCGTCCCATGCACAAACTCCCGGATACGAGTCACAGCACCAATCGAAGTCTCCAATCCTGTCCAAGCCTGAATAGTTTGCTCAAGTCTTGAATTGAATTGTAAAACTAGAATGAGCGCAACTCCAATACTCCCAGCCGTCATATCACTAGGAATCGACGTTGCTAATACGACAAGAAGGACAGCTAGTACTCCAACAATCAAATCAAGAACAAGCTGGAGCCACAGCTGAATGCAGAAGAGCATATAAAATGGTCTTTGTGCTTGGTTCAGTATTTCGCCATGTTTCAAGCAGAATGCGTCACTCCATTTGAAGGATCGAATGGTTGATGCGCCAGCGATTGTTTCAATAAAGTGGTTATACAATGGAGCTTTGACTTCGATGTCTATTAAGCGGAGTCGTCGAGAGGTACGTAAGTAGTATCTTTGCACCTGGAATAGGACTACTGCGAGGATTGGTACAGTGACGGCAAGGTATTTTCCAAGAATGCACAAGATGACCAATTGGACAATACAAGATGCAGCACCTTGGCTTAAGATTAGCTTGACTCAAGAGTTATGAACAACAGGGTGAGGAGGGCTGCACCAATGGTAAATTGAATTGCCTGTGAAGGGAGCCTCATGTCAATGAGGTCTATATCTTGGCTAAATCTGCTGATGTTTAAGTATCCAGGCCAATAAGCGTGTATCGTGTAAAAGGGGTAGAATACCTATTTATGATTGAGCTAGTATCTGTCTGTTGAAAGAATTGGAATGGAGCCCTGTATAATAATGCAACAAGTAAGTAAACCTGAACGAACCCCAGGTTATCGAGTGTGTGAATCACAAACCTCATCGTCACTTTGAGGAGATCGGAGTGCATCTTCGATGCTGTGCTATTGATAACTTTTATAAAGAAGACCCTGTTTTAAACAAGTTAATTCAAACTCATTTTTGAATTTATCACGCCGAAACCTCACCAGCATTCCCCGAACATGCCTGTATTTGCTAACACAACGGTATCAGTATGTATCCTTATATTCAAAAAGAAAAAAGACATCCATAAGTTCCATAACTGAAGGCAGATAACATGCTCGTATAGCTAGCTGTAACTGCACTAGCAAGAGTGAAGAGTCCCCATAGAAAAAGATTGAGGGACCCGGTACTGCGAGCATAATAGATATAGGAAGACCAATTCCCTTCTCGCTTTTGAGAAAAAGTCTCTGCGGGACTTGTTTCTGCCTGGCTAGCAGATTCTGATTGCTTACTAGTCACCTCGTCGGTTGAAATCTCGTCACTCTGAGCAGCCGGATGAAGAACTTCTGTGTCAAGAGACGAGATTTTAAATCCACTGTAATTCTTTAATCGCCCTCCCATGTCACTGTAGGGACCAGAGAAAATAACTGTGCCGGATTCCATGGCGATTACAGTATTCATATGAGGAAGGACGGATTCTAGAAGATGTCAGTAATTATCCGCTGCCCTGATCGTATGACAGCCAACCAACCATTGTGAGTGGCGATTATAACAGTTATTCCAGCCTTCCTAAAGTACCCCTGTTGGCTGAATAGTCCAGAGATTATCTCCTTAGCAGTCGTAGGGTCCAACCCGCTAAACACGTCGTCCAAGATGACTGTCCGATATGTGGAGTAAACAGCTCGGGCTAGGGCCTGGCCAATATCAAACGTCAACCTCGAAATCAAAATTTCAGAACTAAGAATATCAACTAACCACTCTCTGCCGCTGTCCTCCACTTAATGATGAGCCGTTACTTCCAACCATTGAAAGATCACCCCGAGCCATTTGCTGCAGGTCATGCTTCAAACAACAAACAGATAGGCAAAAGTCGTACCATTTTTGGTTAGCTACATCTACATCTCCGGTAATATTCTGCCGTATTGTTGTATTCAAAAGCCAAGAGGTCTGGGAACAAAATGCTATTCCGCCTGAAATGCTCGATCGCAAGGAGCCCTGCAGCACGACTGTCTCACCGATTATGCTCTCTAAAATGGTGGATTTTCTAGAAGCAATAGGCCCAATTATAGCAGTGAACCCTGTATTGATAGTTAATGTAAGATCTCGCAGCACCGGTTCTGTTGAGCCCAAAGACCAAGCAATATCGGCGTGTTGGAAAGATACAAGTGGTTCTTGGCTCGACACCGACGACCGGGGGGCATTTCTCAGGGTTGTAAGCTCGTGGCCATCAGGCTCGACCAATTCCGCTTCATGAGATGGCAAAACCGTCGGCTCTTGGAGGCAAAACTCCTCGATTCGACCAAAGCATGAAACCGCTTGAAAGAACGACGGGAGAGACTGGCAGAAGAGAAGCAGAGGGGTTGTCAACAAGTTTATCAAAGATAAGGATGCAAATGCTTGTGCCAATAACAGAGCTCCATCTTTCCTCACAACCATTATGATAGCATAAACAGCAAATGTCAGGTATGGGGCAAACGTCACGGGAATATTTGCTACTCATATATGATAAGTCCTTCAGCACGATTCTTATGTCTGATGTTATTGAATCTTACAAACTAGGATTCGCAATATTCTCATCGCACGAAACCTCTCAGAGGTTTTAAGTTCCGATGACCGCAGAGCTTCGATGGTTTCAAAAATCGGCGCGGAAAAATTGAGCATCTTCACACAGTCAATATGCCTCAGCATGTTGATGGTCACAGCAACCCTTTTCTGAACNCGCTCTGTCCACGCTTTTTGGGCAGGACCGAAATGGGCTGCAACATACGAGGCCCCTACTACGGATACTATAAAGAAAGGTGTGTTAACAAGTGGTGGAAAAATCAGGGTCAGTGACCTACTAATTCCAACAATCAATGGCATTAGAGATGCAAAAGAAACACGGCGCACCAAGAGATATGTGGCAATGCAGACTTCAACAACAGATGCCCATAGCTCATGAATGTATGTCAAGGAATCAACGATTCGCTCCACATCCGTTCCCATCAGAGTGACAGCTTTTGAATCTTTCAAGTCACGTCCCGGAAGAGCACTCACATGCCGGTATATTTTTGATGTCAAGCCAGATCGAATTTTGGCTATCATTCGATATGTTTGACGCCAATATACTGCACGGGATATCTAAAGATGGAAATAGAATTATAAATAGATGTATAAAAGGCATGTGGGTGTTTTCATACATACCGCGATACCTAAATAGACGAGAACGAACGCGCCGATAAGAGCATGCCCATACAGCTTTTGATCCTCGTCCGACGAGGAGGAGCTCAGGTTCGACACTGTCGAATCAATAAGAAAGGGCTGGCATAATGTAAAGGCAGATAATGCTAAACGCGGAGGGACTGCCGACAAAAACGACCATCGGTTTGCAAGAAAGACCGCACGNAGTAGACGATATCGGCCATGAGTACGAAGCCATGATGAATCCAGATGTGAAAATGTCGATATTTCTTCAAGATCTTCATCGACATTCGGAATATCTGTTAATTGCAAATGCTTTTTATAGCCAACCTGGAAAAATGGAAGCAGCCAGGTAAAAAAGCTTCGACTCCAAAAGCCAGCAGTTTGTTCTGCGGTGCTGTTTTTATAGGGAGGCCGTAGAAACTTAATCTTCTTTGCCGATTCAGCAATGACTGCAAATATATTTGCTACAAATATGATAGTCCACACGATTTTAGGGCCATCGTCGACTTGAATGAACCAAAGCGAACGTAGGCGAGGGATTGAAAGGATGGTTGATGCGGAGAAGAATAGAACAAGTAGATCTGATGGACGCAACGACCGCTGGTCCTCCAGAAAGGAGTGTAATATTGCGACTGTCACTGAAATGAGATTGAGAATTTCTGATGGCAGCGAGAGTCTCGTGTACAGTCGAGGTGATCTCAAGCGGAATGCAAGAAATAGTACATGGCAGATAAAGAGCACCGCCAATACGCCCTGGACAGAATCACTGCTTCTCAGATGACCTCGCCTTTACTAGATAGATTTTGAAAGCATAATTACCAATTTCCAAGTTGCCAGTCGATACGAATCGACTTTTATCAGCGATTGCCGAAGCGCTAGAAGGCGGAGTGGAAAGAGCAGGAGAAACAGTGTCGCTGGCAGAGTCACGAAGAAGGCATCTTCGAATAAAAGGGTAAAATCGAAGGGGCGACAGGCCACATTGACTCGAGGGCCAAACTGGTTATCGCAATTCACCATGCTTTGATTTATCGACATGGCGCTCTTACAGGTGTAACTTAGGAGGGGGAACAGTTGATAAGCAGCTTAAGCCTTACGGGCTCCTACAGCCAGGGCCCAGCAGGGAAAGTTTCTGCCTAAAAATTGTTAGTTTATCGGACGTAGTAACGTTACTATCGTACCGTACTCCATAGCATGGTAGTTTGGCCGGCCTGGGCTTAGCCTAGGCTAAGGCATAGCGTTGGTGCTA